>CM064580.1:15685667-15927704 GCA_032716605.1 Paralithodes platypus | reverse complement strand
GATGGATTTGTATGGGTTGGGGAGCAGACTTACCCTGTCAAGGTGTTTAGGGATAATGGTGTGCAACAATCCATGTGTCGCAACCTGATAGGGGGACCTATTGACACGGGAGAGTTTTTAATGTGCAGGGGAATCAACAGTGAACAATTCTGTGATTTAGTCCCGGTTACCCTAGAGTGCCCACTTTTGACTGCCGAGTGTAAAGTGGCCATGGTGGACACTCTGCCAGTTGAGGGGGTGGAATTTTTGCTCGGGACTGACTTGGCAGGGGATGTAGTTTTCCCGCCGCCTATAGTCGTCGCTGAGGCTGCTTTTGTACCCCCAGGTGGTGGTTGTTTGCAAGAAGATAACATGGACTCTATCTTTCCTGTTGTTGCAGTGACCAAATCAGTGGCACCTTTGGCACAACAGGTAGATGATTTATTAGTGGAAGCGGGCGCCGACAGCCATGAGTGCGGGCCATCCCATGATGCACTACTAGATGACACTGGTCCGGAGGCAACTGTGGGCTTGGCTGACCCCAGTGAGGCTACCGAGACTAGTAGAGGTGACCTGGTGCCCGACCAGGAGTCTGACATAGTGAAACCGACTCAACTTTCTGATATTTTTGAGAGGTTAGAGGTAACTGCCTTGATGGAGTTACCTAGAAATAAACTGAGCAAGTTGCAGCAAGAGGACCTCAGTCTGGGCCTCCTGTTTAAGAAGGTTGGAACGACTGGTGGGAAGAACGGTCAAGCAGAGAAAATTGTTGTAAAGGGGGCATTGTTGTATCAGCAGTGGAAGCCGGATACGAACTCAGGTTTGGGGGAGGAGCAGTTAGTGGTGCCTGCCCAGTTCCGGGAAGGGCTGGTTAGGCTAACACAGGTGGCACCACTGGCGGGTCATTTAGGGGTAAGTGAGACTACTAATAGGCTACATTCTCATTTTTCGTGGCCTAATATGCATGCATCGGTGGCTTCTTTTTTTATGTGTCATATTGGTAAGGTAGTTGGATAACCCCACCCAGAAATACCTGTGGCACCTTTGATCCCTACACCTGCAGTTGAACCGCCATTGACTCGTGTCATAGTTGACATAGTTGGCCCCCTATTACCCACCAGTTCGGGAGATAAATACTTGCACACTTTAATTGATACTACCACTAGATACCCGGAGGCTATCCCCGGTTAGCAGCATGAACACGACGATGAGAGACCCTTGTAACAAACAGGCTAAATCTAGGGTGTTCAAGGTGGGCGATGAGGCTTTGGCAAGGTTGTCAGTTCAGGGTCGACCCATGGCTGCTAAGTTTTGTGGTCAGTATCAGGACATTAACACCTTACGAGCGGCCTATGCGGTTTATTTATGTGTACCGTCCAGCGGGGTGTTTTTAGCCAAAATAGGGCTGTTTACGTGATCATTTTCATGCCTAAATAAAACCCAGAACGTAAAACAAGTATCTATCCCTGAAAGGGCATAAACAGAGCTTTCGAATGACACCATAACGATCCTTGTATGATGGATAGTTTTCTTGCAATAACCGTGCAGCACGAGTGCAAAAAGCAGGTAATTCGGTACTTTCGGTACATAATTGAGTATGTAGCGAGTGAGAGAGGGAGGAGGGAGCTGAGATTTGTGTCAGTAGGTTCGCCGCGGTGGTCTGGAGCAGTCATACGCTCGCTAGTCTCCTGCCACCACTTGTCTCTCTCTCTCAGCCACATTACGTGCTGAAATTGCCACTCGAGTTATGTCGAGCGCCGCCACATAGTCCAGCTTTATTTAACTCGACTTAAGTGGTGGGCCGCTTTTTAAGGGTTAAGCAGATTGGTGAGGTTAACTATGTAATAGATACGCCTGACCGTCGCATAGCCTCCCAATGCTGCCGTAGTAAAATGCAACAGCCCTACCATAGACCGACTGCATCTGGCCATGGCGTTGAAGGCGGTGATGCTGCGCAGGCAGGTGTAGCCGCAAGGAATGCGGGGGTGCGCATATATGGTAACGGCGGGGAAGACTTGGCACTTATGAACTGTGGGAGTGACTGCACAGGTGGTACAGATTGTCTCTCTCATGACCTGGCTGTATTAGGGACGGAGATGGAGAAGGAGGGAGACTATCGTTTAGAGGTTGCGGTCCCGGCGGGGTTGTGGGAGGGCAATGAGAATGTTGTTCTTCGATATAAGTTGCAACCTCTTGTTCCTAAGCGCCAAGAGGAGTTGTTTACTAGGCTGTGGCAGTACTTCCGCATGTTTGTTGATTCTCCAGGCCTGATGTCCAGGGTAGCACCCGACATAGAGGCTGGAGACAGTGCAAAGCTCAAGTTGGCTCCCTACCGTATAAATCCTGCTCGACAGCCTGTCTTAAACGCAGAGCTGGACTACATGTTGGAGAAGGGTCTGAGGGATAACGGATATTGTGAGTGGTCTTTGCCAGTGACTTTGCAACCTGAGTTGAGTGGCAAGATCCGTTTTTGTGTAGATTGCAGTAGTTTTAGTGTATTATCCCTGACAGACGCCTATCCATTACCCAGAGTTGAATACCCTATAGACCGCATCGGGGCTGCCTCGTTTATCACTAAGGTGGAAATGGTGAAAGATTATTGGCAGGTCCCGTGGCCGGAGAGAGCGAAGAGAAGTGCCAGTCTTGTGATGGACTGGGCAGTTTATCAGTGGCAGGTGTTGTTTTGCTGCCGGAACACAGTTTGGATGTGTGGCATGTTAAGGGCACTGATAATGTTATGGCTGATTGTTTGTCACGGGAGGGTATCTTTTAACCCATAACTAGCGGCGCGCAACATAAGTCGAGTATAATAAATCTGGACTATCTGGCGGCGCTCGACATAGGTCGTGTGGCAATTTCAGCACGTAATGTTGCTGAGAGAGAGAGACAAGTGGTGGCAGGAGAGTAGCGAGCGTATGACTGCTCCAGACCACCGCGGCGAACCTACTGACACGAACCCCACCTTCTCCCTCCCTCTCTCACTCGCTACATACGGAATTGTATGGGGAAAGTGCCGAATTACATGTTTTTTGCACTCGCGTTGCGCGGTTGTTGCAAGAAAACTAGCCATCATAAAAGGATCGTTATGGTGTCATTGGAAAGCTCTGTTTATGCCCTTTCAGGGATAGATACTTGTTTTATGCTCTGGGTCTTATTTAGGCATGAAAATGATCACGTAAACAGCCCTATTTTGGGTAAAAACACCCCGCTGGTGGCTACATATTATATACCGCCTAGGCCGCTCTTAAGGTGTTAAGGAGAACCCTCGCCGTTCAGTCAGGGTTGGTGTAGCCCCCTACTTTGGTTTGAGTAGCATGTTTACGTCTGGTGCTTGTTGGTTGCCGTATGTAGCCCAGCGTAGGGTCGTAAAGTAGGAGTTGCTGTGTTTCTGTATAGAAGAAAATATTTAACACCTTACGAGCGGGCTAGGCGGTATATTTGACCGTGCCGCCCAGCGGGAGTTTTTACCATAAATGGGATTGTTTCCGTGCTCTTTTTCATGCATAAACAAGATCCAGAGCGTAATACAAGTATGTATCCCTGAAAGGGCGTAAATTGAGCTTTCCAATGACACCCGAACCATCCTTCTACGATCACTGGTGGTCTTGCAACGATCGTGCAACCAAAGGGCAAAAACGGTAAAATACGGCAATTTCTTTATATAATTACGTATGTAGCGAGGGAGTGAGGGTGGATGTAAGTGGAGTAAATCTCAGTGGACCTGTCGAGCGGTCAGGAGGTAATCTACGCTCCTCCCACCGCTCCGCTCTCTCTCAGAGCACATTATGTGCTCAAAATTGCACTCGACAATAGCCGTGACCCGCCACATAGGCCACATTTATTTAACTCGACAATAGCCAGGTGCCGCCAGTTAAGGGTTAAATACAAAAATATAAAAACTATAAAAATACAAAAAACTGTAGTTGTGTATGTCTTGTAGTGTTATTGAAGTATGAGCAGTCTGTTGTTTCAAGATGCACCAACACACTCCCCCTGGGTGTGAGGGTGTCACATCCTGCCGAACTTATACCCCAGTTCAGTTGTATGTGTGTTATGATACCTCATGTGGCCTGTGGAGAGGCTAGGGGCCTTGCCTTGTGGTCAGCTTTTGTCTCATCAGGGTTGCGCCTACGGGAACATTGTTATTGTTGCCACGATTATAATTACTTGTTTTGTTCAGACCTTGGGGGATTATTTCATGTATCATAAGTTTACACAATGATGCCTTATGTTTATTTGTTACTTTTGTGAAGTTAATGAGAGTGCAGGCGCTTGGGATAATTAAGCATTATAGCGGCGCCTGGTGCCCCTCCCCTCCCTTACTCGTCGGGCCGTGGGAACCAGAGCGAGGGCTAGAGCTCACTCCAGTCTCACCTCTCGCGCTGTCAGCATCACTGTTTGGTGTTGGCCAGGCTTGCTCTGTGTTTTCCCTTGAATACCGCATATTTCTTTTTGTTCTTTAGTTGAGTGGAGCATAGCAGGGGCTGGAGTCATATTGAGCATATTGTTTTGTTTTAACATCTTTAGTCTAATAGTAAATTCTGCATTCATTTCTTCTTTGGCAATCTAGAATATAAGTTTCTTTTTATTCTTCCATGTTGTTTTCCATTATTCTGCTGCATTATATTTATGTGTGAATAGTATTCCTGGTTGGTATCTATAGTGGTTTGTGGGTTGGCCTGTTTTACTTAGTTTTGGTAGGCCTTTGAGGAATGGGGTTGGTGTGTGTGTAGGCCTGCAGTGCCATAATAGGCTACTGTCTTTTTTCCTTCCACCACACAGCATCCTCTAACTCGGGCCTTAGTTAACCCTCTAGGGGGTGGCAGCCAATCTGCAACCTACTAAGATACCAACTCTTGTGCCTTTAGTTTTAGAAGCAATACATTCGGTGCAGTTAGGGACGAGGGGTGGAGCCTGTTACTAGGTGAGGTTGTCCCCATTGTACTCGGATGTATTGAGCTAACCCCAGATGTTGTTGTAAGTGATAAGTCATTAAAGTTGTTTATCCCTTACAACACCACCGCCGTGCTGTGCTGAAGAGAGCCACTCGGTGTATTATTAGGACATAGGCTAGGGATAATAGGCTTGGCACAGAGGTTTATTGTACTGGACTTTCCATGGGTTTTTGCTTTGTATTGTTCTCAATTCCTAAGTGATTGGGCATGATACAGAGTGTTCTGGGAGTCTAGTAGTGGTGTGGTGGGGTAATGTTGGTGCAGTATAGAATAACCTTAGAAGTTCTCTTTCATACTACGCGCACTATGAAATTGACTCGGGACAATAGATATTTTTGTGTCTCCTTGTTACTGCTTTAATAAGCAAAGAGGAAGATAACCATTTTTCCTAGAGAACCTGCCTGTCTTGGTGTTTGAGTCAGATATTAAGAGCGTGTCTGTTGCAGGGTAGTACGGTGCTGTGGGCTAGGCTATGTATGTATCTGGTTGCCCCAGCTCCCCTCGTAACAATATATATATATAATTATATATATATATATATATACATATATTGAAATATGTATACTGTATATATATTGTGACATCTGGAAGACAACTAAGATGTAACGTGTGACCAGACCAACCTGTTGAACGTGACTTTACAACTACAACCACGTGGCAACGACTCAACCCTGCTTACATTACCAGAGAGGGAGAGTGGGGCCCAGCTACAGCCTGCATTCTTGGCATTCCTCGCTTTCAAGCCAAAACTTGCGTGAGAGGGGCGGGGCACATGTGACGTGGTGAGCTTCTAACACCTGGTTGGCTCCAGCACATCTGTTCTCATCGGTAATTGGCTGTCACACCCTGCCTGCATTGGATTGGATTAGGCATCTGTTTCCTGACTTCTGATTGGATTAGCTTGGTCCGGGAAATGATATATAAGCCGGAGATTTGATAGTTAAAACTAGTACTTTCTTAGCTGGGGAAACAAGCAGTGTGGTGGGGAGACGAGACAGACTTCACAGGCTTGTATATTCGGGGTTATTATATGTTAAGCAGCGTCCGGGAGCGACCTCTTACTCGTTAGTTAGGGATTATTCGTGACTGTTAATTAACCAGAGGTATGTCGGAAACATACACTCATTTGATTTAAGATTTTGTGATTGGAGAAATCATATAGGTTGGATTGGAGAATCATATATGTTTAATTGGAGAGATATATATTTTGAATTACTGTTTACTTTTGGTGAATAGAATTAAGGTTTGATTCAGAGATGATTTGTGATTGAATATTGACTACTTTACCTGTTAATACTTAACTGACTTGATGCAAAGCCATGTCATTCATACTTAAGCATTGTAGAAGTTATTCATAATAGGCATTGTAAAAGTCATATCAATTATATTGTCTACTTAAGCCTACTAAACTTTAATTTGTATTTAGTGAAATCAGAACGTATGCAAAACGATCCTGAAATCTATCATAACTTTCATTGCTTATTATTTTGATTAATTGTAAAATACCGTTTTATATTACGTTTATAAATACAATTCCATTTTATATGTGACTTTGTAATATTTCCTTACCATTTTAATTTAGTCAAATGTCTTTCAGTAATAAAAATAAATAAGATAAAATACTAAAGGAGAATAATAATAATAAACTAAGAATAAAGAGATAATATAAAGCGTAAAACAATCTTTAAAGGGTTAACAAACTTATATTAATTATATAAAAGATCTTAATACTTTGCTGATAATCAAGATTAATTGAGATATTCTAGTGTCTTAAAACCTTGCTTACATACCGAACTTTTGTATTCGTAATTAATAGCCTCTTTCATATTAAAACATTCAATGTAACTTTAAAAATTTTCCTGATTAAATATAATTGAAGTGTATCAGAGTATAAAGGATAACTGTCCCAACAACTGAGGGAAAGCAAGTAACAACATAACTGACTTTAATTTTTTACGTTCTTTTGGCCTTCAGCTGTTTGCTACACTCTCACATTAACTGTTCTATCTTTATTTATCTAGTTAACCACTTCTAAATCAAGATACGTATCAATATATATATATATATATATATATATATATATATATATATATATATATATATATATATATATATATGTATATATATATATATACCGGTATATATATATATATATATATATATATATATATATATACATATATATATATATATATATATATATATATATATATAACTCTTTGCCCTAGAATATAATATGCTCACATTACTTGATTTCGATTATATGGAATTTAATAATGTTTGAATTTACGCTCAGAAGTATTACATGCTTTAGATTCTCAGTACCACATTTTATCCACATGTGAGATTAAAGATAATTCAAATATGCACTTCTGTCAACTAAGTATAAAGTAAGAAGTACAGTAAATTGACTTTCACTATATTTCTACACTTATCTGTCAATCCTTGAATAAGTGCAAGCAACAGATTGTAAAATATAAACAAAACTAGTATTTCTATACCGTCATATCTTGATTCATTTTGCAAAACAATGAATCATTGTGTTTAGGCTTCACATTTTGTTTTCTTCATAATCATTTTCCCAAAACTACTTAATTAAACTTAGGAATAACTAAGTCTATCATAAGCCTGGTTTATAACTTCCTTTCAGATATTACTCCATTTGCTAAGGTCATTCCATGATTGGCGACATAACGCAATTATTTAAAGAAAGTAATACACACTATTAAGTAACACTCCGTTCTTAACATTAATCATCAATTACAAACCCCAATACGCTTGAATAAACTAATGAAAACATATGGTCCTCCCGGGATTCGAACTCGGGACACCACTCCCAGATCAAAAGAATCTAAACCATTACACCAGCAACACAGTTAAAGGTTGAATACACGATCACAATTAATATCCATTTTCGAATTTTGAATATCAATCTAATCATATACTCGACCCAACTGCATTATGGAAAGCATAATGTTTTAGTGAGTGGAAAGAACAATGAATGGGGCCAAGATCACTTATGATCATACACACCATACTACTATAAGTATTTGTCATTGTAATGTCCAATATTTGTTACACTCTGCATGATATACCTATGTGTCATATGTAGAATTCCTGAAGGATGAACATTATTATCAACCCATTGGCTGCTGGGACCGTTTTTGAACGCCATGGCAATATATAGCAATGATAAGGCTCTTAACCCTTTGGCTGCAGCTATGTTTGGGCTATTTAGGGCATATTCAGGCACTCCTGAATGATAAATCAAGCATCTGCATTAAATGAAGTGTATTCTGCCGAAAACTAGGCGAAAATAGCTTCAAAATGACACCAGAACGGACCCTGTACGTGGTCTGGATCACCCGCAGTGGTCCCAGTGAAACGCGGGAACCCCGCTATTATGTAACACTCGCTCGCTTGGCTACACTGGTGAGAGAGACAGCCTAGCTCAGTGAGCCGCTCGGTGCTCTGAGGGTCGGAGGTGGGCCCCTCACGCTCCCGCCCACTGACACTCAATTTTTACGTTTTTAACAGGTTTTTAAAGCCTGGAAATTGCTGTAACTTGCCAAAACATTCCAGAACGTCACCCGCAGCAAAGGGTTAAAGCCTGTGGAGACAAGTGCGAGTGAGCGGGAGCGTGGCAGGCCCCTGTTCGCTCCTGGCGGCTGGGGCACTGATGGATATCAGCCATGTCTCGCTAGACATATTATGCAGCACTGCCAAAGGCAAATGTAGCGCGACAATAGCGACATTCACTCATTATTAGCGAATGTTTGACGATGTCTATGGTAGCGCTGCGGATGAACCCTGTGCGCTATAAAGCTCGTTCTGGTGTAATTTTGTAGCTATTTGCTTATCGTTTTTGGCTGAATACATTTAATTTAATTCAGACACTGTCTTAACACAATCACTGCGGCAATTTTCAAATGACAATTGCTTGGTCTGCACTGTACCATATATTGGTTTTGGACTGAAAGTGACGTTCATTCCCTGCACATTTATAATGTATAAACCTGAGCTACAACGTATTTCACTGATATATCCCTGAAAGTAGAGGATTCGACCTTTCCAATAACACCTTAATTATGTCTGTATGGCCACTGGTTGCCGTGCAACGATATTGCAAAGTTGGGGCTATATCAGTAAAAATAGCGTTTTTGAGCAGTTTTCGCGATTCCCAAGTCTGTAGGGAAGCTGGAGATGTCTCACAGTTACACTAGCGTTCGCCCAGACACGGCAGGCAATTCATTGAAGGGTCCCACACTGCTAAGACTCACTTGCCTGCCTCCTGGGCTTTGTACTATGCAGATATTCGGCGATTGTCAAAAGACAATTGCCGCAGTCATTGAGTTAATAATTCAGGAGTGTCTGAATGAACCCTAATATAGCGGAAATATGTCAGCATCGTAAGTGTTAATGAGTTTAATTAACCGTGTTATACTCTTATCTAAGTATGCATCAGAACTCTATTGAATCCATCAACGAAGCAACACAGTTCAACAGTCACTATTTTGCATTTGTTAAATTTGTTAAAATATTATATATATTATTATATTTCTAGAATTTTAATTTATACCTACTTATATATGCCTACTTATCTACCTATATATCTATGTATCTATCTATCTATCTATCCATCTCTATCTATCTATATATTTATCTATCTATCTATCTATCTATCTATCTATCTATGTGTGTGTGTGTGTGTGACATGTAGACACCAATCGAGAAGGGCAAACCCTAGGGGAGGCCTCATAGGCATGTGATAAAGAATTTGTCTGGCTTCCCTCACTGCTTCTCTTCTCCAGCTAGTTCTCACAAACACGTTTTCGTGCCATTAATTTTACTACACTAAACAAGCACACCACACTTATCACCAATAGAAAACACAAAAAAGTATAAAATTACGACCATCACTTTTTGAACTTTGGCGGAGGCACACACACACATAAATATATATATATATATATATATATTGTTACGAGGGGATGTTCGGGGAAAGCAGATGCTCTAATAGCCTAGCCCACAGCACTGTCCAAAGAGAAACGCCGTAGCAAAAAGACAAACAATGCTGTACGTAGTCATGCACCCAACACTGCCCACCGCACTACACTATTAAGTGTAGCTTCCTGAAGACCATTAAGCTGTGTAACTAACTTACACACCTCTTGGACTAACTCTCCCTTAGCCATACCACTGCACCTCCAAGACACGTCTTAATTCATCACTACTCCTGCTAGCAACCTCTTCCTGACTAGGTTGGGTTATAATAAACTGCTAAACGTCCTCCTTCCCCACAATATGAACAGTAATTTAATCAACATGCGACATCTTAGCAATAGTTGTGGACACGGGTTAATAAATGAGAGTACTAAGTCCGTAGACTTTCAACTGCAAGAAAAATTACTAAACAATCTAAATATAATTAACTTAACACCACCAAGAACTCTATACCATCACACTATCATGACCTAAGGTCGCCACTGTTACGAGGGGAGGTTCAGGGAAAGCAGATGCTCTAATAGCCTAGCCCACAGCACTGTCCAAAGAGAAACGCCATAGCAAAAAGACAAACAATGCTGTACGTAGTCATGCACCCAACACTGCCCACCGCACTACACTAACCCTGCAACAGCCACGCTCTTAATATCTGACTCAAACACCAAGACATGCAGGTTCTCTAGGAAAAGGGGTTATCTTCCTCTTTGCTCTATTAAAGCAGTAATACAAGGAGACACCAACAATATCTACTGTCCCCGAGTCTGGTTGATAGTGCGTTTAGTATGTCAAGATAACTTCTAAGGTTATTGTAAACTGCACAAATATTGCCAAAGCATAATACTGCTAGACTCCCAGAACATTCCATATCATGCCCAATTGCTTAGGAATTGAGAACAACAATACAGAACAAAAACATGGGGAAAAGTTCACTGCAGTAGCCTAACACATAGGACACAAGGGTTATTATATCAGTAGGTTGGAATCTGGCTGTCACCCCCTAGAATGGTTAAATAAGGCCTGAGCTAGAGGAAGCAGTGTGGTGGGAGGAAAAAAGGGAGTAGCCTGCTTGGCACTGTAAGCCAGCCCACTCACCCAGCAACCTCCATTCTCAAAGGCCTAACAATAAACTGGATAGGACAGGCCAATTCCCAAACCACTGCAGATATCAACCCTACACTGTATAAATATACACAATTATAAATGACAATGCAGTAGAATAAAGGAAACGAAGTGGTAGGAAAAAGGTGTGAAGCTTATTAACTAGAATGCCAGAGAAAAAAATGCAGTATTTCTATTTAACAAAATGCACTTAAATCTTATACCTAAACTATTTATAGTAGGACAAAATGTTAATTCTTAAAATGACTCCAGCCTTGCTATGCTTTGATCTAATAAGGAACAAAAGATATATATGCGGTATTTAAGGGAAACAATGAAGCAAGCCTAAGCAACACGAAGCAGTGGGTGTTGTCAGTACGAGGTATCGGACGGGAGTGACGCTGACTAGCGCAGCCATGGGAGTCCTGAGGGAGCCGCACGGGAAGGAAGGGCTCCAAGTGCCACCAACCTACATAATTAAATAAAGCTCCTTTGCTTCCACTAATAACACAGGAGCAATGAAATAAATACAAGACATCGTTGTGCAAACATATGATTACGAAATAATCCCACAAGGGCCAAACAAAAGAAGTAATTATACTCGTGGCAATAATAACTAGGCGCAACCCTGACGAGACAAGGGCTAGCCACGAGGCAAGGCCCCTAGCCTCTCACAGGGCCCTCCACAGTAGGCTTAGTGAAATATACAAGTTACACAACACTCACAGCTGAAATATCGGATGGAGTGACACCCTCACACCTAGGGGGAGTCTGTTGGTGCATCTTGAAACAACAGACTGCCTAGACCTCAGCAACACTACAAAGACATACACAACTACAGTCTTTTTCTAGTATTTTTATATATTTTTTATATTTTTTATTTAAAAATGTTCTTCAATACAAAAACACCGCAACTCCTACTTTACGACCCTACGCTGGGCTACATACAGCAACCAACAAGCACCAGACGTAAACATGCTAATCAAACCAAAGTAGGAGGCTACACCAAAACTAACTGATCACTAAGATTTCTCCTTACAGCATTCCATCTTGTGACAAACAATCAGCCATAACATAATCAGTGCCTTTAATGTGCCGCACATCCAAACTGTGTTCCTGCAACAATAGAGCCCACCTAGTTAGCCGCTGATTTTTGTACTTAAATTTCTCCAAAAACTGGAGGGGATGGTGGTCAGAGTAGATCTTAAGAGTCGGGCCATAAGCTGGTACGTACACCTGAAAGTGATGCCGGGACAGAACAATAGTCAGGAGCCCCTTCTCCACCACTTAGTAATTCCTCTGGGCTCGATTATATTTCTTTGAGTAGAAGGACACTGGATGCTCTATCCCTGCATGCTCTTGCAGCAGTACCGCGCCTATCCCCACATCACTAGCGTCAGTAGCTAGGATAAATGGCAACCCAAAGTCAGGAGCTCGCAGGATGGGATGGTGCGACAGGAGAGACTTAACTCCTGCAAAAGCCTCCCGACAGTCTTCTGTCCACTTGAACTTGATGTCTTTCCGCAGTAAATTAGTCAACGGAGCAAGTACAGTAGAGTAGTCTTTAATAAATCTCCGGTAGTACCCAATAATTCCTAAGAACCGTTGCAGAGATTTACGAGTAGTAGGAGGGGAGAAACTAGCAATAGCCTCCATCTTTGCCAAAGGTGGAGACACCTCACCATGCCCTACCACGAATCCCAAGTAATTTACAATAGCCTGTACAAAGTCGCATTTCTCCAGATTTACAACCAATCCTGCTTCACCGAGTCTTTTGAAAAGAAACTCAACATTATCTACATGCTCTCGCCAGGTGGTATAAAAAATCACGACGTCGTCAATATAGACTACACAATTAGGGATATCATCTACAACCCGGTTCATCAATCGCTGAAATGTAGCCGGGGCGTTCTTGAGCCCGTAGGGCATCACCTGACACTGGTAAACCGCCCCATCCACCACAAAACTAGCAATTTTCTTAGCTCGCTCAGTCAACGGGACCTGCCAATAACCTTTGACTAAATCCACCTTAGTGATAAACGTGGCAGCCCAGATACGGTCTACGGAGTCGTCAACTCCAGGTAATGGATAGGCTCTGTGTGGGATAATGCATTGACCCTCGTGAAATCAACACAAAAGCGGATCTTGCCATTCGGTTTAGGTTGTAAAGTCACTGGCGAAGACCACTCACTATATCCCTTCTTCACCAGACCCTTCTCCATAGTCCACCTCTGCTTTTAAGGAAGGCTGCCTAACTTAAGCGGTTTACTGTCTCCAATCTCTATGTCGTGCATCGCCCAGGATGTCAGACCTGGAAAATAACCAAACACGCTGGAGTAGTGCCACAGCCTATTGAACAACTCATCTTGTCGCTTAGGACTAAGATGCTGCAACTTGTCTCGAAGAGCAACATACCCATTGCCCTCCCACAACCCAGCCGGGACCGCAGCTTCTAAATAGTCAGCCTCCTTCTCCTCCTCCGTCCCTACTACAGTCAGGTCATGAGAGGGACAATCTGTGCCACCTGGTAAGTGACTCCCACAATTCATAAGAACAAAGGCTTCCCCTCCGATACCAGACATGCGCACCCCCGCATTCCTTGCGGCTACACCTACCTGCGCAGCATCACCTTCGTCAGCGCCACAGCCAGATTTAGTCGGTCTATGGTAGGGCATTAACATATTAATATGGAAGAAGTGGGAGGCTTTGCAACGGTCGGGTGTATCTATTACTTAGTTAACCTCACGAATCTGCTTAACGACCTTGTATGGACCACAAAACTTAGCTGCTAAGGGTCTACCCTGAACTGGCAACAATGCCAGAACCTCGTCGCCCACCTTGAACGCCCTAGATTTAGCCTGCTTATCATAATGGTGTTTCATCTAACTTTGTGCTGCCACTAGATGTTCCTTAGATAGCTGCAGGGCAGTCTGCAGCCTCTCCCGAGTCTTCTGCACATACTCGAGCAGAGGCATAGATCCCACTGCCGCATCACTCTCCCTGGCATCTTTCACCACATCCAGGGGCCCTCTGACACGATGACCAAACACAAGGGAATTGGGCGAGAATCCCAAGGACTCTGAAGGGACATCACGAATAGCAAAAAGAACAAAAGGCAAAGCGGTGTCCCCATCCCTCTCATGCTGCAAGCAAAATATACGCAGCATACTCTTCAAGGTCTGGTGAAAACGCTCAAGGGCTCCCTGTGATTGTGGATGGTACGCGCTTGACAGCACATGCTTTATACCTAACTCTTAAAGTTAAGAGTTAGCTTAAAGTTAAAAGTTGCTTAAAGAGATTTGATGTAAAATTAACCCCTCTGTCAGACTGAATTGGACGTGACAAACCAAATCTAGTGAAGAAATGCAGGTGTTTGAGAACAACCTTCGCATTCATAGCCTCCGGGTATCTAGTTGTGGCATCCATCAAAGTAAGCAAGTATTTATATCCCGCACTGGTGGGTGGTAAGGGACCGACCATGTCAATTATTACACAAGTAAATGGCGGTTCAACTACAGGTATAGGGATCAAAGGTGCCACGGTTATTTCTTGGTTGGGTTTTCCAACTACCTGATAAACACGACATAAAAAAAGTAGCCACCGATGCATGCGTATTAGGCCACCAAAATAGAAAACGTAGCCTTTCAGTAGTCTTACGCACCCCTAAATGCACCGCCAGTGGTGCCTGATGCGCTAGCCTAACCAGCTCTTCTCTGAACTGGTCAGGCACCACTAATTGCTCCTCCCCGGTGCTTGAGTCCGTATCCGGCGTCCACTGCCGAGACAACAATGTCCCTTTTACAATAAGTTTCTCTGGACCGTTCTTCCCACCAGTCGTGCCAACTTTTTTAAACAGGAGGCCCAGACTCGGGTCCTCTTGCTGCAATTTGCTCAGTTCGTCTCTAGGTATCTCCGACAAGGCAGTTACCTCTGACCTCTCAAAAATGGCAGAAGGTTGAGTATGCGGCACTATGTTAGATTCCTCGTCCGGCACTAGGTCACCTCTACTAGTCTCGGTAGCCTCACTGGGGTCAGCCACGCCCACAGCTGCCTCTGAGCCAGTGTCATCATGGGATTGCCCGCACTCATTGCTGTCGGCCCCCGCATCCACTAAATCATCCTCCCGTTGTGCCACTTGTGCCATTGATCTGGTCACTGCCCACACAGGGTAGATAGAGTCCATGTTTTCTTCCTGCAAACATCCACCAGTAGGGAGCTCAAAAGCAGCCTCAGCGACGACTATAGGAGGTGGGAAAACTGCATCCCCTGCCAAGTCAGTCCCGAGCAAAAAGTCCACCCCCTCAAATGGCAGAGTGTCCACCATGGCCACCTTACCCTCGGCGGTCAACAATGGGCACTCTAGGGTCACCAGGACTAAATCACAGCATTGCTCACTGCTGATTCCCCTGCAATTTACAAACTCTCCTGTGCTAATAGGTCCCCCTGTCAGGTTGCGACACATGGATTGGTGCACACCAGTACCCTAAACACCTTGACAGGGTACGTCTGCTACCCGATCCGTACTGATCCATCATGTATGAATGGCCGACACCAATCAGGGGAAGTCTGGTTATGCTCAGGTGGTGATACCATCTGAGGCGGCAAAGTGCTTACAACCCTGCTTCGCGCTGGCCTACACTGCCCCCCAGACTCACCAGTACCTGGCTTGCCTTTCACAGGCACCTCCCCTAGTGTCGCTACTAACTGGACAGCCTTGAGTCGCTGGGTAGCCTTCCAATTAGTACACTGAGGTATAATATGACACACTTGTTTTCAAAAGTAACATTGCACTACCGTAGAAGCTCGCTGGTTGTCAGCCTTGTTATAATGTTGTGTTTTATTTGTGGTACCTTTGGGTGATAATGAGCGAGCTGATACTGTGGCTGCTTGGTGCACAGGTCGGTCTTCCCTGTCACCAATGCTCCCCTTGCCACTGCCACACTCGGCTAGTGCAAAGTCATCAGCCCAAACTGCTACTTCCCTTAATGATTTAAACCGCTTTTCTTTTAATTTTGCCCCAATGTCCTTTTCAACTATGCTGGTAAACTGCTCCATCAGACAAACCTCACACGCCGCCTCAAAGTATTAGCTGTTTCTGAGTGCAACCATTTAGCTAGAGTATCGCGCAGGTACCTGGCACATTCCACATGCGAGTCCCCCTTCCGCTTCCGAGCCCCCTGAAGGCCAACGTGTAAGCCTCATGACGCAGCTCGTAGGCTTTTAACACAGCCTCTTTAAGTACATCACACTCTAACTCCTGCACTTCTAGGCGATCGTATGCATCAAGAGCCTTGCCTTTTAAAACATTAGACACCAACACTGCCCAGTGTTGCCTCAGCCACTGATACTCGTGGCTTCTTCTCAAAATGCAAGAACAACTCCGTGACCTTGAGCTCATCGAAGGCCGGCACGAGTTTCAGCCATCGAGACAGCAGCACCTCTTCTGCCTCCTCCTTAGATGTATGACCAGCATTATTCCCTTGTCGTATTTGCCCAGTAGTTTCCAACTTCGTCTTCTCCAAATCTGCCTGTATTCTCTTCTCCTCCATCTCCATCTTCCTCAACTCAATTCTCTCTTCTCTGTCTCTCTTCCATCTCCATTCTCTTTAACTGAAGCTCAACCTCTGGACTCCTTTGCAACCCTATCGGGGTTATAGGAGGAAACTGGGCAAAAGGGGGAACATTGTGCTGAGGACCCACCATATGAGTGGCAGTGAAATGCTGTGGTGTGGCCCACGACACATGGGGGAAGAAAGAGGATACTGGGGATTGCTAGCAGAACTCGAAACAAATGTACTGGCCATAGGGGCATAAACATAGCCCTGTGAAAATGAAGGGGGCGTACTGATAGGGTTAAATGCTGACGGTGGAGGCGTGGTAGCAGGTGCTGTGGTAATAGTAAGAGACTGTCCAAATACAGTATCACCTAGCTCTGGAGTTGTTGCTCCACTCCGGTCCCCAGTAGAATGATAGCTAGCCTGACTGATAGGACGCTGTGGCACATGCTGGATGGTGCCATCATCCACAACGCGAGTACTACCTTCCTGAAGACCATTAAGCTGTGTAACTAACTTACACACCTCTTGGACTAACTCTCCCTTAGCCATACCACTGCACCTCCAACACACGTCTAAATTCATCACTACTCCTGCTAGCAACCTCTTGCTGACTAGGTTGGGTTATAATAAACTGCCAAACGTCCTCCTTCCCCACAATATGAACAGTAATTTAATCAACATGCGACATCTTAGCAATAGTTGTAGACACGGGTTAATAAATGAGAGTACTAAGTCCGTAGACTTTCAACTGCAAGAAACATTACTAAACAATCTAAATATAATTAACTTCACACCACCAAGAACTCTATACTATCACACTATCATGATCTGAGGTCGCCACTGTTACGAGGGGAGGTTCGGGGAAAGCAGATGCTCTAATAGCCTAGCCCACAGCACTGTCCAAAGAGAAACGCCGTAGCAAAAAGACAAACAATGCTGTACGTAGTCATGCACCCAACACTGCCCACCGCACTACACTAACCCTGCAACAGCCACGCTCTTAATATCTGACTCAAACACCAAGACACGCAGGTTCTCTAGGAAAAGGGGTTATCTTCCTCTTTGCTCTATTAAAGCAGTAATACAAGGAGACACCAACAATATCTACTGTCCCCGAGTCTGGTCGATAGTGCGTTTAGTATTTCAAGAGAACTTCTAATGTTATTCTAAACTGCTCAAATATTTCCAAAGCATAATACTGCTAGACTCCCAGAACATTCCATATCATGCCCAATTGCTTAGGAATTGAAACAATACAGAACAAAAACATGGGGAAAATGTCCACTGCAGTAGCCTAACACATAAGACACAAGGGTTAATATATCAGTAGGTTGGAAACTGGCTGTCACCCCCTAACAGTTTTAAATAAGGCCCGAGCTAGAGGAAGCAGTGTGGTAGGAAGAAAAAGGCAGTAGCCTGCTTGGTACTGTAAGCCAGCTCACTCACCCAGCAACCTCCATTCTCAAAGGCCTAACAATAAAGTGGATAGGACAGGCCAATTCCCAAACCACTGCAGATATCAACCCTACACTGTATAAATATACACAATTATAAATGACAATGCAGTAGAATAAAGGAAACGAAATGGTAGGAAAAAGGTGTGAAGCTTATTAACTAGAATGCCAGAGAAAAAAATGCAGTATTTCTATTTAACAAAACGCACTTAAATCTTATATCTAAACTATTTATAGTAGGACAAAACTTTAATGCTTAAAATGACTCCAGCCTTGCTATGCTTTGATCTAATAAGGAACAAAAGATATCCATACGGTATTTAAGGGAAACAATGAAGCAAGCCTAAGCAACACGAAGCAGTGGGTGTTGTCAGTACGAGGTATCGGACTGGAGTGACGCTGGCTAGCCAGGGAATCCTGAGGGAGCCGCGTGGGAAGGAAGGGCTCCAACCTACATAATTAAATAAAGCTCCTATGCTTCCACTAATAACACAGGAGCAATGAAATTAATACAAGACATCGTTGTGGAAACATGATAAACGAAATAATCCCATAAGGGCCAAACAAAAGAAGTAATTATACTCGTGGCAATAATAACGTAGGCGCAACCCTGACGAGACAAGGGCTAGCCATGAGGCAAGGCCCCTAGCCTCTCACAGGGGCCTCCACAGTAGGCTTCGTGAATTATTCAATTTACACAACACTCACAGCTAGAATATCTGATGGAGTGACAATATATATATATATATATAGTTTACGTATCTTTGCTTATTTTACCCATACTTTATTGTATCTTAACCCTTTGGCTGCGGGTGACGTTCTGGAATGTTTTGGCAAGTTACAGCAATTTCCAGGCTTTAAAAGCCTGTAAAAAACGTAAAAATCGAGTGTCAGTGGGCGGGAGCGTGAGGGGCCCACCTCCGTCCCTCAGAGCAGCGAGCGGCTCACTGAGCTAGGCTGTGTCTCGCGCGGGTCTCTCTCTCTGTCTCTCTCAACAGTGTAGCCAAGCGAGCGAGTGCTACCAAATAGCGGGTTTCCCGCGTTTTACTGGCACCACTGCGGGTGAACCAGACCACATACGGGGCCCGTTCTGGTCTCATTTTGAAGCTATTTTCGCCTAGTTTTCGGCAGAATACAGTTCATTTAATGCAGATGCTTGATTTATCATTCAGGAGTGCCTGAATATGCCCTAAATAGCCCAAACATAGCCACAGCCAATGGGTTAATGTTGCATTTATTTATTATTATATCTCCTCCGTTTTTGTGCGAGTAGATAAACTGTCGTTACTGAGGTGTATCGTAATATTCCAAAAATGTATGTATATTTGATGATATCTTTAATGTAAAGGAGTGCAATTAATGACTAGAGCAGACTAAAAACAGATGTGAGTGATGCAAACTTATATGACATTATTGGCGAGTAGAAATTAATTAAATCCTTTCCAAGGTTGTGTCAAATCTGCAAGACACATAAATAGTCACGTTGAACCACAGGTTGTAGTTTAGACATACGTAAGTTAATGACCCAGCCCAAGATGGTAACAAATTACACACGGGAGTGCCGTCCACTACTGCATTAAAAATGCAATAATTGATGAATAATTCAACTTATTGCTTTGCTCTGTACCCTTTCACTTGCAAAACTAAATGGAACAATATTCCTAATTACATTCCTCCTATAGCAATGCTTATTAACAGTTGTATGAATATTTGTTTGAATTGTCTTATATTTGGAGGAAAGCAATGGCAATCTGTTGAAGAATGAACAGCATTATTTGAACACATGGATAAGGTCGCTGTTTATTTGTTGTGTTACTAGAAACTTAAGTACCTAACCTAACACGTATATATTTTATATGTATAACTTTATTGGTAGAGACACAAGTTGTATTTACGTGAAAGTTTCTTACCAAAGCGGTCATTGTTCAAATTCTTGACATATATCGACTGCAAGTTAAGTAAACAATAGGTCAGCAATATCATAGGAATAATCTGCGCACATATATTCAACTATCAAATTCGTAGCATTATTTAATTTCATTATAGCCTATGCTATTTACTCGTTAGTGGTACCCAGGCTTTAACTTTTGTCAAATTAGGCTTTGACAAATTATAATGTTGATAGCTAAACACTACTGGTATTTGATATATACAGCGCTGAGAGAGAGAGAGAGAGAGAGAGAGAGAGAGAGAGAGAGAGAGAGAGAGAGAAAGAAATTCTTCAGTACACTGTACATATCTGAAATTTGGGTGACAAGATTTTTTACCTTCCATGGAAGGGACGCCACAAAGCCAAGTGCAAAATTGCGGGAGTAAAATTATGAGAGAGAGAATGAAGGGCGCCTGGGACACCTTTACTACATAGAACTCAGACAACTGTTTACATTGACGCCATTTGGGGGACCAGAAAGTAAACCATATTTCATTACGGCTCTACTAGTTATTATGATCGATATAAGAAGTTTCTAGGCATTGTGGCATGCACATATATAAATTTTGCTAAGGAGTTTATGGTGACTTTGTCCAAAATAAGTGGCGTTATTGAGTGTTTTAAAAATACACTCTGTAGCTGGCTGAGTGGCTGCAGCACTGGTCATCAAGGGCACAAAGCCAACACGGTAATGACTTATATATTTTTACAAAGAGGACCTTTGAAGAGGGGAGGGAACTGAAGAACTGCAGCAGGGGAAGAGATGAAGAGGAATGGTATAATTATTCCATCACTCAAACACACACACACACACACACACACAAACACACAGACACACATTTCATTCATGATCACACATGTAAGCGTGTTATTTAGCAGCACTGACAAACTTTGGGAATGAATCCCCCATTAACAAATAATTTCACCTTACTAGGGAACTGCAACAATATAAGCATGCACTGATGAGATACAGGAAATGTACTGAAACCCACAAGTGGTGTCCTAAACCCACCTAATGTTTACCTTGTACCAAACCGAGCATTGACAATGCCTTCTTGATACTATCATATAATTATACAGTATCAAGAAGCCCTTGGATTTGGTGCCTCGTAGCCTACTCCCCCCCCCCCCCCCCAGTCTCCTCCTCCCCCATCCACTTGTTATATCCCCCTACTGTACACGAGTTACTCTGGAATGAAATTACTAATTTATATAATATTTACTGTGGTGTATAAAGTGTATAATACATTATTTAACTATATAAATTTAATAAAATATTATGTTCTTGGTCAGTTTAATTAATACTGTAATACACTAATTATATTGTCATTAACATCATTTTAATCCATCATGGTGTAGTACACACCATACAGTTATCACCCTCAAACCGATGCAGATACGTTGCCATCTCAACATTAACTCTGAGCTTTGACATCAACATAATATATTGTACAATATGGTATCAACATAAATTAATTCAGCACATGTAAGTATGAAATAATGATACCACCCCTACAGTATGTTTGATTTTATAGTGTAACTAGTGTATGTTCGTGTTTAATTAGTGCAGTCCTGGCAACTCTGTTGCACTACATTTCTTATCGGTTGTTCACCTCTTCAAACAAGCATTTATAGTGAATAGCCTAAGTGATTCTCAACCAGGGATAAATTTACCCCCTGGGGATAAAAAATTACATGGTATGGAGTATATAATTATATAACATATATATTTATTATGTAATACGCTATAGCCTGTTTTAGGAAAAGTTTGGCTGGTTTAGAGTATCAGGAAGTAACTATAAAACTCTCTCTAATATAGGGAAATGTCATCGACTATAAAAATACAAATATCTGTGTATGTATTTTGTAAATAACGGGAGGCAGAGAGAGTCTGGAATCTCTATCCCGTCCGGTTTTAGTTGTGGACGTGTACACTCAGGCCCAACCTAACCCACCAGTCACACCACTGACCAGAATTATTTAAGTCGGTCGTTGTCATGTAAGTACGTTACTAGGATATCTTAAGAGAGTAACATTGTTGGAATGTATGCATTTATATACAATATTTCAGTAAGTCAAGAATAAAAATCAGCAGCCATGGGGAGAACTAGCCTAGCATTGACAAAAATCTAGTTGTGAAGAAAATGATTGAGAAGCATTAGAAGAGAAAAGATGAAAGCATTGCACACAATGATGTACTTGTGGGCACGAAGAGTTCATCAAATTAACTTTGCAAATTTTCTAATTGGATGAGGTCATTAGTGAAGGACCTGGTGTTACCTGAGATAAAGGAAAACATCACAACACATTTGATTAATCTTGAATGATTACTTCACTGGCTACATTTCAGAAGACATGATTCCTATAGAGAGATAGATATATTACCTTTTACCACTGATCTGTTAGAATTTAAAGAGGACGACCCAGCAAATGAAGAGCAGATTGATCTGCAATCCTCAGCTAGTCCTAAAGAAGAATTTGAAAGAGTTGGGAGTTGATTTTTGGATGAAACTCGCAGATTAATTCCCACTTCTTCCTCAGCGTGCCTTCGAAGTGCTTTTTCCTGTTGTCACTACATATTTATGTGAATCAGGGTTTTCTACTTTAGTATTAATATAGACAAAGGTCAGGAACCAACTGAAAGCCGATGACGATATGAGAGTAGAGTTGTCATCAACAGCTCCTCAAATACAGTACATGAATTATTGGTTGACTCAATGTATCACCAGTGTTCCCATTGATACTACTTCTGCTATTTTGTATTGATCTTGTTTGATATAAGTGGACTGTATATATTATTCCTATATCAAAGTATATTTTGTGCAAAGCCTTAATACTAATGATGTTTTTATATTTTCTTTATTATCTATGCCTTTATGCCGGCTATGCATTTTTGTATGGGAGTAAGGGAGTAAATGGCGAAATACATCAAGCCGAGGGGTTAAATGGCAAAGGAAAGGTTGAGAATCATTGGTTCAATAGGTATAGAACAAAATTAGATTATTTTCCAATATACAACTGATCCTCAAAGTTTGTCAATAACACGCTTTATATACCCATATATAATTGATATCACGAACACTGCAAATACACATATTTGAACCTAATAAACACTATATACAATGATTAAATATATCACTACACAACTTTACACTCAACACCTTCATACAGGTTGGTTCTGCTGGGCAAGACTCCAGTCAGTGGTATATCTCACCCTTGGTAACTTTACACTTGTTTCATTCTTTATACGTTAGGCATGAGTTATGCATCAATATCAGTTCAACATATTAGAAGTTAAAATGAGCTCCGATAAGTTGACAACATTAATATAAACACCATTAATTTTGAGGAGGAGACTTTATTGACAAGGTTTTCGCAGTGATTCTGAAGAAGCAAATTTTACAAAACGTTGTCAATGAAATGCTTCTCCTCAAGTGGTATTTCTATTCCATAGATGTATGCCATTTCAGTTGAAGTTGGTGTGTGACTATGTATTGAACTATTACTCGTCAAGTTAATCCTCTCACGCCGGGATAAGTATCTAAATATATATATATATATTTATATATATATATATATATATATATTTTGTTTTTATATATATTCCAACTACTCCCTCTCGGGCATAGGTTGAGAGCCTGCACATTCACCGCTCAACACGGTGAAGCCCGTGAAGTCTTGTTCCAGCCTAGGAAGTGAGACAAGTGAAGCACGAGCTACAACCAACCCTTGCCAACCAGCCATCGCAGACGCGCGACTCTTGGTTGCTCACTCATGGCTCGAAGCAGTCCCACTTCTGAGGCTGCTTCGCCTTTATGCTTCACTGTCTCACTTCCTTAACACACACCTCAAGACCCTTCTTCAATATAAATTTGTACATTTTTCGATAAAGAAATGTCCCGGCCAAAGGCCAGTTCTTCTTAAATTACAGGCTCGCTGTCGTTCGGCAGGAAAACAATCGGCACCAAATTGACACAAAAAATCTTAATATTTAAAAGGAAATAGGACGAAAGGTCTTAAAATCGCCAAACTAATGGGCCGAATGTCTTAAAATCTGAAAACTAATGGGGACTAAGCATAACATTATATACAATATTTTCTTTGTATGTATTCATCAAATTAGTTTGTAATAGTTTTATGTAATAATCTAATTAATTAATTTCACTCCCAACACCAAACCTTTCAATGACATTAATGAAAGCCTGTGGTTCTACCGGGATTCAAACCTGGGTTACCGCATACAGATCTTAAACACTCTAACCATTACAGACAGTGATCAAGACAGTTATTACAGGAAAATATTATAACTTTTCTATAGCTTTCATCATACAATAATCCGTTCAGTACCAGTGATATCCTTTTAAATATATTCTCGTGACTATTAGACGATTACATTCAGCTTTGGAAGGACGTTTATACATTTAAAGGCAACAGACAACCTCAATTAATCCCCTTAGTTAACGTATATCCTTCCTAAGATTCATGAAAGTGTCTAATTGTAGCGGAAATTATAAATAAACGTCGCCGGTACAGAAAGGGTTAAGGGGAGGTTTTTAGTTTCTTCCCTAGACCTCCATCAAACTTAAAATTACACCCCCTAGACCCTTTTTCAATATAAATTTGTAAATTTTTCGGTAGAAAAATGTTCCGGCCGAAGGCCGATTCCTTTCAAATTACAGGTTCGCTATCGCTCGCCAGTACAATAATCGACACCTAAATGGCACGAAAGGTCTTTAAATTGCCAGAAATTGGACGAAACTTTTTAAAAACTTTTTATCGACAAACTAATGGGACGAATGTCTTATAACCTGAAAACTATTTGAGCTAAGCATGAGGAAGAAGGGGGACCATACAAACGACTCATCTCCCCTATAACAAGATTGCTTGATCGATGAAGGGATGATGAGATCATTATCCGAGAAAATTGGGCGTCTGGAAATAGAAGTGTTGATAACGTTGAGTAGATTGCTGCTGGTGCTCACATTAAGGCAGGATGGCTGTATTGATTGCTGCTGGTGCTCACATTAAGGGAGGGTGGCTGTATTGATTGCTGCTGGTGCTCACATTAAGGGGGGATGGCTGTATTGATTGTTGCTGGTGCTCACATTAAGGGAGGATGGCCGTATTTATTGCTGCTGGTGCTCACATTAAGGGGGGATGGCTGTATTGATTGCTGCTGGTGCTCACACTAAGGGGGGATGGCTGTATTGATTGCTGCTGGTGCTCACATTAAGGGGGGATGGCTGTATTGATTGCTGCTGGTGCTCACATTAAGGGGGATGGCCGTATTGATTGCTGCTGGTGCTCACATTAAGGGGGGATGGCTGTATTGATTGCTGCTGGTGCTCACATTAAGGGAGATGGCTGTATTGATTGCTGCTGGTGCTCACATTAAGGGGGGATGGCTGTATTGATTGCTGCTGGTGCTCACATTAAGGGGTGATGGCGTGCTGTATTGATTGCGGCTGGTGCTCACATTAAGGGAGGATGGCTGTATTGATTGCTGCTGGTGCTCACATTAAGGGAGGATGGCTGTATTGATTGCTGCTGATGCTCACATTAAGGGAGGATGACTGTATTGATTGCTGCTTGTGCTCACATTAAGGGAGGATGACTGTATTGATTGCTGCTGGTGCTCACATTAAGGGAGGATGGCTGTATTGATTGCTGCTGGTGCTTACATTAAGGGAGGATGGCTGTATTGATTGCTGCTGGTGCTCACATTAAGGGAGGATGGCTGTATTGATTGCTGCTGGTGATCACATAAAGGGGGGATGGCTGTATTGATTGCTGCTGGTGCTCACATTAAGGGGGGATGGCTGTATTGATTGCTGCTGGTGCTCACATTAAGGGGGGATGGCCGTATTGATTGCTGCTGGTGCTAACATTAAGGGAGGATGACTGTATTGATTGCTGCTGGTGCTCACATTAAGGGGGGATGGCGTGCTGTATTGATTGCTGCTGGTGCTCACATTAAGGACGGATGGCTGCATTGATTGCTGCTGGTGCTCACATTAAGGGGGGATGGCGTGCTGTATTGATTGCTGCTGGTGCTCACATTAAGGGGGAATGGCTGTATTGATTGCTGCTGGTGCTCACATTAAGGGGGGATGGCTGTATTGATTGTTGCTGGTGCTCACATTAAGGAGGGATGGCTGTATTGATTGCTGCTGGTGCTCACATTAAGGGGGGATGGCTGTATTGATTGCTGCTGGTGCTCACATTAAGGGGGGATGGTCGTATTGATTGCTGCTGGTGCTCACATTAAGGCGGGATGGCTGTATTGATTGCTGCTGGTGCTCACATTAAGGGGGGATGGTCGTTTTGATTGCTGCTGGTGCTCACAATAAGGGGGGATGGCCGTATTGATTGCTGCTGGTGCTCACATTAAGGGGGGATGGCTGTATTGATTGCTGCTGGTGCTCACATTAAGGGAGGATGGCGGTATTGATTGCTGCTGGTGCTCACATTAAGGGGGATGGCTGTATTGATTGCTGCTGGTGCTCACATAAAGGGGCGATGGCTGTATTGATTGCTGCTGGTGGTCACATTAAGGGGGGATGGCTGTATTGATTGCTGCTGGTGCTCACATTAAGGGGGGATGGCTGTATTGATTGCTGCTGGTGCTCACATTAAGGGGGATGGCTGTATTGATTGCTGCTGGTGCTCACACTAAGGGGGGATGGCTGTATTGATTGCTGCTGGTGCTCACATTAAGGGGGATGGCTGTATTGATTGCTGCTGGTGCTCACATTAAGGGGGGATGGCTGTATTGATTGCTGCTGGTGCTCACATTAAGGGGGGATGGCTGTATTGATTGCTGCTGGTGCTCACATTAAGGGGGGATAGCTGTATTGATTGCTGCTGGTGCTCACATTAAGGGAGGATGGCAGTGTTGATTGCTGCTGGTGCTCACATTAAGGGGGGATGGCTGTATTGATTGCTGTTGGTGCTCATATTAAGGGGGGATGGCTGTATTGATTGCTGCTGGTGCTCACATAAAGGGGGGATGGCTGTATTGATTGCTGCTGGTGCTCACATTAAGGGAGGATGGCGGTATTGATTGCTGCTGGTGCTCACATTAAGGGGGATGGCTGTATTGATTGCTGCTGGTGCTCACATTAAGGGGGGATGGCTGTATTGATTGCTGCTGGTGCTCACATTAGGGGGGGATGGCGTGCTGTATAGATTGCTGCTGGTGCTCATATTAAGGGAGGATGGCTGTATT
Source organism: Paralithodes platypus (assembly GCA_032716605.1). Classification (NCBI taxonomy): domain Eukaryota; kingdom Metazoa; phylum Arthropoda; class Malacostraca; order Decapoda; family Lithodidae; genus Paralithodes; species Paralithodes platypus. The sequence goes on along the minus strand of CM064580.1, from coordinate 15,900,498 downwards.
GATTGCTGCTAGTGCTCACATTAAGGGGGGATGGTTGTATTGATTGCTGCTGGTGCTCACATTAAGGGGGGATGGCTGTATTGATTGCTGCTGGTGCTCACATTAAGGGGGGATGGCTGTATTGATTGCTGCTGGTGCTCACATTAAGGGAGGATGGCCGTATTTATTGCTGCTGGTGCTCACATTAAGGGAGGATGGCTGTATTGATTGCTGCTGGTGGTCACATTAAGGGGGGATGGCTGTATTGATTGCTGCTGGTGCTCACATTAAGGGGGGATGGCTGTATTGATTGCTGCTGGTGCTCACACTAAGGGGGGATGGCTGTATTGATTGCTGCTGGTGCTCACATTAAGGAGGGATGGCTGTATTGATTGCTGCTGGTGCTCACATTAAGGGGGGATGGCTGTATTGATTGCTGCTGGTGCTCACATTAAGGGGGGATGGCAGTATTGATTGCTGCTGGTGATCACATTAAGGGGGGATGGCTGTATTGATTGCTGCTGGTGATCACATTAAGGGGGGATGGCTGTATTGATTGTTGCTGGTGCTCACATTAAGAGGGGATGGCTGTATTGATTGCTGCTGGTGCTCACATTAAGGGGGGATGGCTGTATTGATTGCTGCTGGTGCTCACATTAAGTGGGGATGGCGCTCTGTATTGATTGCTGCTGGTGCTCACATAAAAGGGGGATGGCTGTATTGATTGCTGCTGGTGCTCACATTAAGTGGGGATGGCGCTCTGTATTGATTGCTGCTGGTGCTCACATTAAGGGGGGATGGCTGTATTGATTGCTGCTGGTGCTCATATTAAGGGGGGATGGCTGTATTGATTGCTGCTGGTGCTCACATTAAGGGGGGATGGCTGTATTGATTGCTGTTGGTGCTCACATTAAGGGGGTATGGCGTGCTGTATTGATTGCTGCTGGTGATCACATTAAGGGGGGATGGCTGTATTGATTGCTGCTGGTGCTCACATTAAGGGGGGATGGCTGTATTGATTGCTGCTGGTGCTCACATTAAGGGGGTATGGCCGTATTGATTGATGCTGGTGCTCACATTAAGGGGGGATGGATGTATTGATTGCTGCTGGTGCTCACATTAAGGGGGGATGGCCGTATTGATTGCTGCTGGTGCTCACATTAAGGGGGGATGGCTGTATTGATTGCTGCTGGTGCTCACATTAAGGGGTGATGGCTGTATTGATTGCTGCTGGTGCTCACATTAAGGGAGAATGGCTGTATTGATTGCTGCTGGTGCTCACATTAAGGGGGGATGGCTGTATTGATTGCTGCTGGTGCTCACATTAAGGGGTGATGGCTGTATTGATTGCTGCTGGTGCTCACATTAAGGGGGGATGGCGGTATTGATTGCTGCTGGTGCTCACATTAAGGGGTGATGGCTGTATTGATTGCTGCTGGTGCTCACATTAAGGGGGGATGGCTGTATTGATTGCTGCTGGTGCTCACATTAAGGGGTGATGGCTGTATTGATTGCTGCTGGTGCTCACATTAAGGGGGGATGGCTGTATTGATTGCTGCTGGTGCTCACATTAAGGGGGATGGCTGTATTGATTGCTGCTGGTGCTCACATTAAGGGGGGATGGCTGTATTGATTGCTGCTGGTGCTCACATTAAGGGGTGATGGCTGTATTGATTGCTGCTGGTGCTCACATTAAGGGGGGATGGCTGTATTGATTGCTGCTGGTGCTCACATTAAGAGGGATGCTTGTATTGATTGCTGCTGGTGCTCACATTAAGGGGGGATGGCTGTATTGATTGCTGCTGGTGCTCATATTAAGGGGTGATGGCTGTATTGATTGCTGCTGGTGCTCACATTAAGGAGGGATGGCTGTATTGATTGCTGCTGGTGCTCACATTAAGGGGGGATGGCTGTATTGATTGCTGCTGGTGCTCACATTAAGGGGGATGGCTGTATTGATTGCTGCTGGTGCTCACATTAAGAGGGATGGCTGTATTGATTGCTGCTGGTGCTCACATTAAGGGGGGATGGCTGTATTGATTGCTGCTGGTGCTCACATTAAGGGGGGATGGCTGTATTGATTGCTGCTGGTGCTCACATTAAGGAGGGATGGCTGTATTGATTGCTGCTGGTGCTCACATTAAGGGGTGATGGCTGTATTGATTGCTGCTGGTGCTCACATTAAGGGGGGATGGCTGTATTGATTGCTGCTGGTGCTCATATTAAGGGGAGATGGCTGTATGGATTGCTGCTGGTGCTCACATTAAGGCGGATGGCTGTATTGATTGCTGCTGGTGCTCACATTAAGGGGGGATGGCTGTATTGATTGCTGCTGGTGCTCACATTAAGGGGGGATGGCTGTATTGATTGCTGCTGGTGCTCACATTAAGGGATGGCTGTATTGATTGCTGCTGGTGCTCACATTAAGGGGGGATGGCTGTATTGATTGCTGCTGGTGCTCACATTAAGGAGGGATGGCTGTATTGATTGCTGCTGGTGCTCACATTAAGGAGGGATGGCTGTATTGATTGCTGCTGGTGCTCACATTAAGGGGTGATGGCTGTATTGATTGCTGCTGGTGCTCACATTAAGAGGGATGCTTGTATTGATTGCTGCTGGTGCTCACATTAAGGGATGATGGCTGTATTGATTGCTGCTGGTGCTCACATTAAGGGGGGATGGCCGTATTGATTGCTGCTGGTGCTCACATTAAGGGGTGATGGCTGTATTGATTGCTGCTGGTGCTCACATTAAGGGGGGATGGCCGTATTGATTGCTGCTGGTGCTCACATTAAGGAGTGATGGCCGTATTGATTTACTCATTGTTGTGGCTTATTATCATGTTTATATTCTTATCCCTAGACCTCCATCAAGCTTAAAAATAAAAACAAAAACAAGCCCCTCCTTCATGATGAATTTGTACGTTTTTTGGTAGAAAAAATTCCTGACCGAAAGCCGGTTCCTCTGAAATTGCAGGCTCGCTATCGCTCGCCAAGAAAAAATCGACACTTATAGGACACAAAGTCTTAATATTGACGAAGAAATGGGGTGAACAGTATTAAACTCGCCAAACTAATGGGCCGAACTTAATAACATTTGAAAACAAATTGGGGCTAAACATGAGGAAGAAGAGGGACCAGAAAAGACCCATATATCTCCTTAATTTTCTTTTTGACCCCCTTCTCCCTTATGCTTGTCCCTATTACTTTTGAGACTTAAAGACTTTCACTCCATCAGTTTATATTTTAAGACCTTTCGCCCCATGTTTTTTGTAAATTCTAAGACCTTTCGTGACATTTAGGGGCCGGATTTATCCTGGCTAGTAATAACGACCTGCAATTATACATACCCTACTATACATACACTGTTATACATACATATTTGACATACCCTGGTGCTATACATACATTATATTTATACCCCACTATTATACATACACACTATACACACTATTATACATACACTGTTTATACCTACACATTAATAACCTTTGTTTTTACATACACTATCATACACTATCATACATACACTATTTACATACACTATTATACACACACTATTATACATACACTATTATGCATACACTATTATACATACACTATTATACATACATTGTTTTACATACACTATTATACATACCCTATTATAAATACACTATTATACATACCCTATTATACATACACTATTATACATACATTGTTTTACATACACTATTATACATACCCTATTATACATACACTATTATACATATACTATTATACATACATTGTTTTACATACACTATTATACATACACTATTATACATTCACTGTTATACATACATTGTTTTACATACACTAATATACATGCACTATTATACATACCCTATTATACATACACTATTATACATACATTGTTTTACATACACTATTATACATACACTATTATACATACCCTATTATGCATACACTATTATACATATACTATTATACATACATTGTTTTACATACACTATTATACATACCTTATTATAAATACACTATTATACATACCCTATTATACATACTCTATTATACATACATTGTTTTACATACACTATTATACATACACTATTATACATACCCTATTATACATACACTATTATACATATACTATTATAAATACTTGTTTTACATACACTATTATACATACACTATTATGCATACACTATTATACATATACTATTATACATACATTGTTTTACATACCCTATTATACATACCCTATTATACATACCCTATTATACATACATTATTATACATACATTGTTTTACATACACTATTATACATACACTATTATACATACACTATTATACATATACTATTATACATACCCTATTATACATACCTTGTTTTACATACCCTATTATACATACACTATTATACATACATTGTTTTACACACACTATTATACATACACTATTATACATACCCTATTATGCATACACTATTATACATATACTATTATACATACATTGTTTTACATACACTATTATACATACACAATTATACATACACTATTATTCATACACTATTATACATACCCTATTATGCATACACTATTACATACATCCCTATTATGCATACACTATTATACATTCACTATTATACATACACTATTACATACATTGTTTACATACACGATTATACATACCCTATTATACATAGCCTATTATACATACACTATTATCCATACACTATTATATATACACTATTATATGCACACTATTATATACACACTATTATATACACACTATTATATACATATTATACATATACCTACATTGTTTTACATACACTATTATACATACACTATTATACCTACCCTATTATACACACTATTATACATTACTATTATAAAATACTTGTTTTACATACACTATTATACACTATTATTCCATACACTATTATACATATATTAATACATTGTTACATACCCTATTATACATACCCTATACATACCCTATTATACATACCATTATACAACATATTGTTAACATACACTATTATACATACACTATTATACATACACTATTATACATATACTATTATACATACCCTATTATACATACCTTGTTTTACATACCCTATTATACATACACTATTATACATACATTGTTTTACACACACTATTATACATACACTATTATACATACCCTATTATGCATACACTATTATACATATACTATTATACATACATTGTTTTACATACACTATTATACATACACAATTATACATACACTATTATTCATACACTATTATACATACCCTATTATGCATACACTATTATACATACCCTATTATGCATACACTATTATACATTCACTATTATACATACACTATTATACATACATTGTTTTACATACACTATTATACATACACTATTATACATACCCTATTATACATACACTATTATACATACACTATTATATATACACTATTATACATACACTATTATACATACACTATTATACATACACTATTATACATACACTATTATACATATACTATTATACATACATTGTTTTACATACACTATTATACATACACTATTATACATACACTATTATACATACCCTATTATACATACACTATTATACATATACTATTATAAATACTTGTTTTACATACACTATTATACATACACTATTATGCATACACTATTATACATATACTATTATACATACATTGTTTTACATACCCTATTATACATACCCTATTATACATACCCTATTATACATACATTATTATACATACATTATTATACATACATTGTTTTACATACACTATTATACATACACTATTATACATACACTATTATACATATACTATTATACATACCCTATTATACATACCTTGTTTTACATACCCTATTATACATACACTATTATACATACATTGTTTTACACACACTATTATACATACACTATTATACATACCCTATTATGCATACACTATTATACATATACTATTATACATACATTGTTTTACATACACTATTATACATACACAATTATACATACACTATTTTTCATACACTATTATACATACCCTATTATGCATTACACTATTATACATACCCTATTATGCATACACTATTATACATTCTCTATTATACCCTCTCTGGGCTTAACACTAATAAGGCGTACGGTCCGGACGGTGTTCCTCCTGTTGTTCTCAAAAACTGTGCTTCTGTGCTGACTCCCTGCCTAGGCAAACTCTTTCGTCTCTGTCTATCCTCTAACGTCTTCCCTTCATGCTGGAAGTTTGCTCACATTCAACCTGTCCCAAAGAAGGGTGACCGCTCTCAACCCTCCAACTATCGTCCAATTGCTCTTATCTCTTGTCTTTCTAAAGTTTTTGAAACTATTCTTGCTTCCAAATTTCTTAAGCATTTCTCTTCTCATAATCTGCTCTCAGATCGCCAGTATGGCTTCCTTAAGGGTCGCTCTACTGGTGATCTTCTTTCATATCTTACTAACTCTTGGTCATCCTCCTTTCGGGACTTCGGTGAGACTTTTTCTATTGCACTAGACATATCGAAAGCCTTCGATAGAGTCTGGCATAAATCTTTAATTTCTAAACTACCCTCCTTCGGTTTCTATCCCTCCATCTGTGCCTTTGTCTCTAATTTCCTTTCCGGCCGTTCCATAGCTGCGGTTGTGGACGGCCATTGTTCACTTCCTCACCCTATAAACTCCGGTGTTCCTCAGGGCTCTGTCCTATCTCCTATTCTCTTTCTAATTTTTATAAATGATCTCCTTAACTGTACCTTAATTCCCATCCATTCATACGCAGACGACTCAACCTTACACTACTCCATTAGTTTTTCAGAACGCCCCAGCCAGCAATCCCTCAACGACAAACGTAATGAAGCCATAGAACTCTTAAATTCTGATCTAAATACTATTTCCAATTGGGGCAGAGAAAACCTTGTTAACTTTTAATGCTTCCAAAACCCAATTTCTCCATCTATCTACCCGTCAGGATCTCCCAGCGGACTATCCCTTATTCTTCAACAATACAAAAATCAACCCTTCATCTTCTCTCAATATTCTTGGTGTCTCTTTTTCTTCTGCTCTCATTTGGAAGGACCATATTACCAGTCTTGCTAAGGCAGCCTCCCAGAAGCTGGGTGTGCTCAACCGCCTTAGGGGGTTCTTTTCCCCTGCACAGCTTCTTGCTCTGTACAGGGGCATAGTGCGCCCTTGTATTGAGTATTGTTCACATGTGTGGGGAGGTTCCTCTCACACCGCTCTCCTAGACAAAGTTGAAAGGAAGGCCTTTCGTATCATTAACTCCCGTCCACCTACCAACTCTCTGCAATCTCTCTCTCTCTCCGCCGCAATGTTGCATCTCTCTCGCTATTCTATCGCTACTATAATAATCAGTGTTCCTCAGAGCTATCCCAGTGCATACCACCTCCTTTACGTAGGACACGTGGTACCCGTCTTGCAACTCAATCCCACCCCTACTCTGTGCAACTCTCCAACCCAAGAGTGAAACGTTACTCTCAAACTTTCTTGTACTCAACATCTGAGCTTTGGAACTCTCTCCCAGAATCAGTCTTTCCCTCTTCCTATGACTTAAATTGCTTCAAACTCCGTGTGTCCAGGCATTTTGACTCGAACGTCCCTTGATTTTGGCCCTGTCACTCTTTCAACTATGGGGGAGGCACTCGCTATAGGCAGTTATGCCTTTTGCCTCCCTCAATCACATAGAAAAAAAAAAAAAAAAAAAAATTCACTATTATACATACACTATTATACATACATTGTTTTACATACACTATTATACATACACTATTATACATACACCCAGTATACATACACTATTATACATACACTATTATATATACATATTTATACATACACTATTATACATACACTATTATACATACACTATTATACATATACTATTATACATACATTGTTTTACATACACTATTATACATACACTATTATACATACCCTATTATACATACACTATTATACATACACTATTATATATACACTATTATACATACACTATTATACATACACTATTATACATACACTATTATACATACACTATTATACATATACTATTATACATACATTGTTTTACATACACTATTATACATACACTATTATACATACCCTATTATACATACACTATTATACATATACTATTATACAGTATACTTTATATACATACACTATATACATACACTATATACATACACTATATACATACACTATATACATACACTATATACATACACTATATACATACACTATTATACATACACTATTATACATACACTATTATACATACACTATTATACATACACTATTATACATACACTATTATACATACACTATTATACATACACTATATACATACACTATATACATACACTATATACATACACTATTATACAGTATACTTTATATACATACACTATATACATACACTATATACATACACTATATACATACACTATATACATACACTATATACATACACTATTATACATATACTATTATAAATACTTGTTTTACATACACTATTATACATACACTATTATACATACACTATTATACATACACTATTATACATACACTATTATACATATACTATTATACATACATTGTTTTACATACATTGTTTTACATACACTATTATACATACACTATTATACATACACTATTATACATACACCATTCAAGGTATTATTGCCCTGTGAAGAACTTAAGTATTCAATACAGAATGAAAGCATAAGGAATAAAGTAGTGTAAGCAAAATAATGATAATGACAGTTTTTGCGAAGGTAAGAACCCGTCATATTAAGGAGTAGTGGCTATATATGGGTCTACTCTATTTATCTACAGTATGTACCTACTTATTTGGGTCTACTGTATTTATCTACAGTATGTACCTACTGTATTTATCTACAGTATGTACCTACTTATTGTATAGTTTCATCGCTACACAGCCATCGACCTTAATAAAACACCCCATAGCTCCCGTTTCAAGATAAATTTGTACATTTTTGGGTAGAAAAATGTCCTAGCCGTAGGCCAGTTCATCCTAAAATTACCGGCTCGCTATCGTTTGCAGGAAAACATCACACCTACATGTTTTGTTTCTCTGTGTGTAGAGGAAAGAAAAGGACAGGTTGCCTGTAACGAGTGTCTCCTCCAGAGCCAAAAGAGTGACAGAGAGCCAAATTCAAGGGACGTTGTGGTCAAAATGCCTGGATACATGAAGTTTAAAGCAGTTCATGTCATAGGATGAAGGAAAGATTGATTGAGGGAGAGAGTTCCAGATTTCACTTGTTGAGTAGAGAATAGACTGAGAAAATGTGTCAATTCATGGGTTGGAGAGCTGGACAGAATAGAAGTGGGATGGTGTTGCAATGAGGGTGCCTCACACTCGCCACAAGGGAGGGGGTATGCACTGAGAGAGATCTGAAGAACACTGATTGTTGTAATAGCGATAGCAGAGTGAGAGAAATGCAACATTGCGGCGTGTAGAAAGAGGTAGTAGTGAATTAGTATGAGGAGGTGAGTTGATGAGGGGAAATTAGTTTGATTATACTCTTTCGAAAAGTGCAGTATGGGTGGAGCCTCCACACACATGCAAACAATGCTCAATACAGGACCGCTGTGCCTCGATACAGAGCAAGAAGCTGTGCGCGGGTTAAGAACCCACAGAGACGGTTGAGCACACCTAACTTTTTGGAACCTGTTTTAGCAAGAGGAGTAATATGATCTTTCCAGTCAGATGAAAAAGATACACCTATAATATTGCGAGAATATGAAGGGTTGACTTGTGTATTGATGAAGAATAATTGCTAGTCTTGTGGAATATTGTGATGGAGAGCTAAAGGGAAGAATTGGGTCTTGGAGGCGTTGAAAGGTCTATATATTGACAAATAAAAGAGGCGAAAGATCTTAAAATCGTCAAACTCATGAAATTAATGTCTTAAAATCTCAAAGCTAATCATTGAAGGTGAAAAAGCAAGTACCTCCCCATGAAAAAGCATGCAAATATAAAGGATAAAATTAGGCTTTTACAAATTATAATGTTGATAGCTAAATACTACTGGTATTTTGATATCTACAGCTCTGAGAGAGAGAGAGAGAGAGAGAGAGAGAGTGTGAGTGTGAGATAGACAAAGAGAGAACAAAAATCTTCAGTACACTATACATTCCTTAAATTTGTGTGACAAGATTTTTTACCTTCCATGAAAGGGACGCCACAAAACCAAGCGCAAAATTGCGGGAGTAAAATTATGAGAGAGAGAGAATGAAGTGCGGCTGGGACACCTCTACTACATAGAACTCAGACAACTTTTTACATTGACGCCATTTGGGGGACCAGAAATTAAACCGTATTTCATTAGGGCTCTACTATAGTTATTATGATCGTTAAAATAATGTTCTAGGCATTGTGGCATGCACATATATACAGTGTGCTAAGGAGTTTATGGTGACTTTGTCCAAAATAAGTGGCGTAATTGAGTGTTTTAAAATACACTCTGCAGCTACCTGAGTGGCTGAAGCACTGGTAATCAAGGGCACAAAGTCAACACGGTAATCACTTATATATTTTTACACAGAGGACCATTGAAGAGGAGAGGTAACTGAGGAACTGCAGCAGGGGAAGAGATGAAGAGGAAGTAGAGGAATGGTATAATTATTCCATCACACACACACACACACACACACACAAACTCACACTCACACACACACACACACATTGTATTCATGATCACACATATAAGGTGTTATTGAACACAATTGATAAACTTTGAAAATGAATCCCCCATTAAACAATAAATACACCTTACTATAATTATAGGGAACTGCAACAATATAAGCCACCGATAAGATACAGAACGCGGACTGAAAACCACGAGCGCTGTCCTAACCTGACCAAATGTATACCTTGTGCTGGACCAATCGTAAAATTGGTAACTGGTCCCCCACCCTTCGTCTCCTCCTTTCCCATCCACTTGTTATATCCCCGTACTGTACAGGAATTACCCTGGAATAATAATACTAATGTATATAATATTTACTGTGGAGTATAAGTGTATAATACATTTAATATTGTATCCTTGGTCAGTTTGATTAATACTGTAATACACTTATTATATTGCCATCAAAATCATTGTAATCCATCGTGGTGTAGTTATCACCCTCAACCCGATGCAGATACGTTGTCATCTCATAATTAACTCTGAGCTTTGACATCAGCATAATATACTGTACACAATGGTATCAAAATAAATTAATTCAGAACATGTTAATATGAAATCCTGATACACTACTATGTATGATGTTATAGTGTAACTAGAGTAGGTCGGTCTTTAGTGCAGTCCTGGAAACTATGTTATACTACAGTTCCTGTCGGTTATCCACATCCCCAATCAAGAATTTATAGTGAATAGGGTATAATATGACAACATTATTATATTATAGTGAATAGGGTATAATATGACAACATTATTATATTATAGTGAATAGGGTATAATATGACAACATTATTATATTATAGTGAATAGGGTATAATATGACAACATTATTATATTATAGTGAATAGGGTATAATATGACAACAATTATATTATAGTGAATAGGGTATAATATGACAACATTATTATATTATAGTGAATAGGGTATAATATGACAACATTATTATATTATAGTGAATAGGGTATATATGACAACATTATTATATTATAGTGAATAGGGTATAATATGACAACATTATTATATTATAGTGAATAGGGTATAATATGACAACATTATTATATTATAGTGAATAGGGTATAATATGACAACATTATTATATTATAGTGAATAGGGTATAATATGACAACATTATTATATTATAGTGAATAGGGTATAATATGACAACATTATTATATTATTTTCCAATATACAATTTTTTTTTTTTTTTTTTTTACTGATCCTCAAAGTTGATCCTCAAAGTTTTTTGGTGGCGTTCAATAACACGTTGTATATACCTAAATATATTTAATATCACGAACACTGCAAATACACACACTTGAACCTAACGAACACTTTATCTAATGATTAAATATATCACTACACAACTTTACACTCATCACCTTCATACAGATTGGTTCTGCTGAGTAAGACTCCAGTCAATGGTATATCGCACCCTTGGTAACTTTAGACATGTTTGATTATTTATACCTAAGCCATGAGTTATGCATCAATATCAGATCAACATATTAGATGTTAAAATGAGCTCCGATACTACAGAGTATTATATGTAAAAGAAAAGAGAAAAGGCTAATTTAGAATATTACCCTAGGGAAACCCACAAAACACTAGTGTTCAGATATTATGAAATGTGGTCCATTAGTTTGGTGATTTTGAAACCTTTCGCCTCCTTTTTTTTTGGTCAATATTACGATTTTTTATGCACTATAGGTGTCGATTTTTTCCTGGCGAGTGATAGCAAGCCTATAAATTAAGAGGAATCGGCCTTCGGCCGGGACATTTTTCTATCGAAAAATGTACAAATTTATCTAGAAGGAGGGTCATGGATATGTATTTAAAAACAAATATGAAAGATTGATAAGTATGCAAATAAATACGCCCAGCTCCCCTTAACTCTATTTGGTAGGAGGGGGTTCTTTTGGGGACTCCGCTGTATCGCTCCGAAAGGTTGGAGATTTTAAAACATTTTTGCCCCATAACTTTTTCAATAATTAGGCGCTTCAACCTATTCAGGTGTCGATGTTTTTCTGGGCGAGCGATAGCGGGCCTGTAACTTGTAAGAAATCAGCCCTTGGCCGGTTTGTTAGCCTAGAGGACAACATAATATACATTGCCCAAATATGGCAAAAACAACCCAAATCCTCAATAATAATTAAGGGGGGGTGGGTGTTTATATTAAGGGGGGATGGGTGTTTATATTAAGGGGGGGTGGGCCGGTGTTTATATTAAGGGGGGGATGGGTTATATTAAGGGGGGTGGGGTGTTTATATTAAGGGGGGGTGGGTGTTTATATTAAGGGGGGATGGGCCGGTGTTTATATTAAGGGTGGGTGTTTATATTAAGGGTGGGTGGGTGTTTATATTAAGGGGGGATGGGTGTTTATATTAAGGGAAGGTGGGTGTTTATATTAAGGGTGGTGTTATATTAAGGGGATGGGTGTTTATATTAAGGGGGGATGGGTGTTTTAATTAAGGGGGGATGGGTGTTTATTAAGGGGGATGGGTGTTTATATTAAGGGGGGGTGGGTGTTTATATTAAGGGGGATGGGTGTTTATATTAAGGGGGATGGGTGTTTATATTAAGGGGGGGTGGGCCGGTGTTTATATTAAGGGGGGGTGGGCCGGTGTTTATATTAAGGGGGGGTGGGCCGGTGTTTATATTAAGGGGGGGTGGGTGTTTATATTAAGGGGTGGTTATATAAGGGTGTGGTGTTATATTAAGGGGGATGGGTGTTTATATTAAGGGGGGATGGGTTTTATATTAAGGATGGGTGTTTATATTAAGGGGGGATGGGTGTTTATATTAAGGGGGGATGGGGTTATATTAAGGGGGGATGGGTGTTATTAAGGGGGGAGGGGGTTATATTAAGGGGGGATGGGTGTTTATATTAAGGGGGGAGGGTGTTTATATTAAGGGGAGATGGGTGTTTATATTAAGGGGGATGGGTGTTTATATTAAGGGGGATGGGTGTTATATTAAGGGGGGATGGGTGTTATATTAAGGGTGGGATGGGTGTTTATATTAAGGGGGGATGGGTGTTTATATTAAGGGGGGATGGGTGTTTATATTAAGGGGGGATGGGTGTTTATATTAAGGGGGGATGGGTGTTTATATTAAGGGGGGTGGGGTGTTATATTAAGGGGGATGGGTGTTTATATTAAGGGGGGATGGGTGTTATATTAAGGGGGATGGGTGTTTATATTAAGGGGGGATGGGTGTTATATTAAGGGTGGGTTGTTTATATTAAGGGTGGGATGGGTGTTTATATTAAGGGGGGATGGGTGTTATATTAAGGGGGATGGGTGTTTATATTAAGGGGGGATGGGTGTTTATATTAAGGGGGGATGGGTGTTTATATTAAGGGGGATGGGTGTTTATATAAGGGGGGATGGGTGTTTTATTAAGGGGGGATGGGTGTTTATTAAGGGGGGATGGGTGTTTATATAAAGGGGGGATGGGTGTTTATATTAAGGGGGATGGGTGTTTATATTAAGGGGGGATGGGTGTTTATTTAAGGGGGATGGGGTTTATATTAAGGGGATGGGATTTATATTAAGGGGATGGGGTTTATATTAAGGGGATGGGGTTTATATTAAGGGGATGGGATTTATATTAAGGGGATGGGGTTTATATTAAGGGGATGGGGTTTATTAAGGGGGGATGGGTTTATATAAGGGGGGATGGGTGTTATTAAGGGGGATGGGTGTTATATTAAGGGGGGATGGGTGTTTATATTAAGGGGGATGGGTGTTTATATTAAGGGGGGATGGGTGTTTATATTAAGGGGGGATGGGTGTTTATTAAGGGGATGGGTGTTTATATTAAGGGGGATGGGTGTTTATATTAAGGGGGGATGGGTGTTTATATTAAGGGGGGATGGGTGTTTTATATTAAGGGGGATGGGTGTTTATATAAGGGTGGGGGGTGTTTATATTAAGGGGATGGGGTTTATATTAAGGGGATGGGGTTTATATTAAGGGGATGGGGTTTATATTAAGGGGATGGGGTTTATATTAAGGGGGGATGGGTGTTTATATAAGGGGGATGGGTGTTTATATTAAGGGGGATGGGTGTTTATATTAAGGGGGGATGGGTGTTTATATTAAGGGTGGATGGGTGTTTATATTAAGGGGGGATGGGTGGTTATATTAAGGGGGGATGGGTGTTTATATTAAGGGGGGATGGGTGTTTATATTAAGGGGGATGGGTGTTTATATTAAGGGGGGATGGGTGTTTATATTAAGGGGGGATGGGTGTTTATATTAAGGGGGGATGGGTGTTTATATTAAGGTGGGATGGGTGTTTATATTAAGCGGGATGGGTGTTTATATTAAGGGGGGATGGGTGTTTATATTAAGGGGGGATGGGTGTTTATATTAAGGGAGGATGGGTGTTTATATTAAGGGAGGATGGGTGTTTATATTAAGGGGGGATGGGTGTTTATATTAAGGGGGGATGGGTGTTTATATTAAGGGAGGATGGGTGTTTATATTAAGGGGGGATGGGTGTTTATATTAAGGGGATGGGGTTTATATTAAGGGGATGGGGGTTTATTTTAGGGGGGGTGGGGGGTTAATATTAGGGGGGGATGGGTGTTTATTTTAAGGGGGGATGGGTGTTTATACTACAGGGGGATGGGTGTTTATATTAAGGGGGGATGGGTGTTTATATTAAGGGAGGATGGGTGTTTATATTAAGGGGGATGGGTGTTTATATTAAGGGGGGATGGGTGTTATATTAAGGGGGGATGGGTTTTTATGTTAAGGGGGGTTGGGTGTTTATATTAAGGGGGGATGGGTGTTTATATTAAGGGATGTGGGTGTTTATATTAAGGGAGGATGGGTGTTTATATTAAGGGAGGATGGGTGTTTATATTAAGGGGGGATGGGTGTTTATATTAAGGGGGGATGGGTGTTTATATTAAGGGGGGATGGGTGTTTATATTAAGGGTGGATGGGTGTTTATATTAAGAGGGGATGGGTGTTTATATTAAAGGGGGATGGGTTTTTATATTAAGGGGGGATGGGTGTTTATATTAAGGGGGGATGGGTGTTTATATTAAGGGGGATGGGTGTTATATTAAGGTGGGATTGGTGTTTATATTTAGGGGGGATGGGTGTTGATATTAAGGGGAGATGGGTGTTTATATTAAGGGGGGATGGGTGTTTATATTAAGGGGGGATGGGTGTTTATATTAAGGGGGGATGGGTGTTTATATTAAGGGAGGATGGGTGTTTATATTAAGGGGGGATGGGTGTTTATATTAAGGGGGGGTGGGTGTTTATATTAAGGTGGGATGGGTGTTTATACTAAGGGGGGATGGGTGTTTATATTAAGGGTGGATGGGTGTTTATATTAAGGGGGGGATGGGTGTTTATATTAAGGGGGATGGGTGTTTATATTAAGGGGGGATGGGTGTTTATATTAAGGGGGGATGGGTGTGTTTAATTAAGGGGGGATGGGTGTTTATATTAAGGGGGGATGGGTGTTTATATTAAGGGGGGATGGGTGTTTATATTAAGGGGGGATGGGTGTTTATATTAAGGGGGGATGGGTGTTTATATTAAGGGGGGATGGGTGTTTATATTAAGGGTGGGTGGGTGTTTATATTAAGGGGGGATGGGTGTTTATATTAAGGGGGGATGGGTGTTTATATTAAGGGGGGATGGGTGTTTATATTAAGGGGGGATGGGTGTTTATATTAAGGGGGGATGGGTGTTTATATTAAGGGAGGATGGGTGTTTATATAAGGGGGATGGGTGTTATATTAAGGGGGGGATGGGTGTTTATATTAAGGGGGGATGGGTGTTTATATTAAGGGTGGATGGGTGTTTATATTAAGGGGGGATGGGTGTTTATATTAAGGGGGGATGGGTGTTTATATTAAGGGGGGATGGGTGTTTATATTAAGGGGGGATGGGTGTTTATATTAAGGGAGGATGGGTGTTTATATTAAGGGGGGATGGGTGTTTATATAGAGGGGGGATGGGTGTTTATATTAAGGGAGGATGGGTGTTTATATTAAGGGGGGATGGGTGTTTATATTAAGGGTGGATGGGTGTTTATATTAAGGGTGGGTGGGTGTTTATATTAAGGGGGGATGGGTGTTTATATTAAGGGGGGATGGGTGTTTATTTTGAGGGGGGGGGGGTGTTTATATTAAAGGGGGATGGGTGTTTATATTAAGGGGGGATGGGTGTTTATATTAAGGGGGGATGGGTGTTTATATTAAGGGTGGGTGGGTGTTTATATTAAGGGGGGATGGGTGTTTATATTAAGGGGGGATGGGTGTTTATATTAAGGGGCATGCGTGTTTATATTAAGGGGGGATGGGTGTTTATATTAAGGGGGGATGGGTGTTTATATTAAGGGGGGAGGGGTGTTTATATGAAGGGAAGGTGGGTGTGTATATTGGGGGGGGAGGGGTGTTTATATTAAGGGGGGATGGGTGTTTATTAAGGGGGGAGGGTGTTTTATTAAGGGGGGATGGGGGTTATATTAAGGGGGGATGGGTGTTTATATTAAGGGGGGATGGGTGTTTATATTAAGGGGGGATGGGTGTTTATATTAAGGGGGGATGGGTGTTTATATTAAGGGGGGATGGGTGTTTATATTAAGGGAGGATGGGTGTTTATATTAAGGGAGGATGGGTGTTTATATTAAGGGGGGATGGGTGTTTATATTAAGGGGGGATGGGTGTTTATATTAAGGGGGGATGGGTGTTTATATTAAGGTGGGATGGGTGTTTATATTAAGGGGGGATGGGTGTTTATATTAAGGGGGGATGGGTGTTTATATTAAGGGGGGATGGGTGTTTATATTAAGGTGGGATGGGTGTTTATATTAAGGGGGGATGGGTGTTTATATTAAGAGGGGATGGGTGTTTATATTAAGGGTGAATGGGTGTTTATATTAAGGGAGGATGGGTGTTTATATTAAGGGGGGATGGGTGTTTATATTAAGGGAGGATGGGTGTTTATATTAAGGGAGGATGGGTGTTTATATTAAGGGGGGAGGGGTGTTTATATTAAGGGGGATGGGTGTTTATATAAGGGGGGTTGGGGGTTTCTATGAAGGGGGGATGGGTGTTTATATTAAGGGCGGATGGGTGTTTATATTAAGGGGGGATGGGTGTTTTTATTAAGGGGGGATGGGTGTTTATATTAAGGGTGGATGGGTGTTTATATTAAGGGAGGATGAGTGTTTATATTAAGGGGGGATGGGTGTTTATATTAAGGGGGATGGGTGTTTATATTAAGGGGGGATGGGTGTTTATATTAAAGGGGATGGGTGTTTATATTAAGGGGGGATGGGTGTTTATATTAAGGTGGGATGGGTGTTTATATTAAGGGGGGATGGGTGTTTATATTAAGGGAGGATGGGTGTTTATATTAAGGGAGGATGGGTGTTTATATTAAGGGAGGATGGGTGTTTATATCAAAGGGGGATGGGTGTTTATATTAAGGAGCGATGGGTGTCTAAATTAAGGGGGGATGGGTGTTTATATTAAGGGGGGATGGGTGTTTATATTAAGGGGGGATGGGTGTTTATATTACGGGGGGATGGGTGTTTATATTAAGGGAGGATGGGTGTTTATATTAAGGGAGATGGGTGTTTATATTAAGGGGGGATGGGTGTTTTTATTAAGGGGGGATGGGTGTTTATAATAAGGGAGGATGTGTGTTTATATTAAGGGAGGATGGGTGTTTATATTAAGGGGGGATGGGTGTTTATATTAAGGGAGGATGGGTGTTTATATTAAGGGAGGATGGGTCGGTTTTATTAAGGGGGGATGGGTCGGTTTTATTAAGGGGGGATGGGTCGGTTTTATTAAGGGGGGATGGGTCGGTTTTATTAAGGGGGGATGGGTGTTTATATTAAGGGGGGATGGGTGTTTATATTAAGGGAGGATGGGTGTTTATATTAAGGGGGATGGGTGTTTATATTAAGGGGGATGGGTGTTTATATTAAGGGGGGGATGGGTGTTTATATTAAGGGGGATGGGTGTTTATATTAGGAGGGGTTGGGTTTTTATATTAAGGGGGGATGGGTGTTTATATTAAGGGGGGATGGGTGTTATATTAAGGGGGGATGGGTGTTTATATTAATGGGGGATGGGTGTTTATATTAAGGGGGGATGGGTGTTTATATTAAGGGGGGATGGGTGTTTATATTAAGGGGGGATGGGTGTTTATATTAAGGGGGGATGGGTGTTTATATTAAGGGTGGGTGGGTGTTTATATTAAGGGTGGGTGGGTGTTTATATTAAGGGGGGATGGGTGTTTATATTAAGGGGGGATGGGTGTTTATATTAAGGGGGGATGGGTGTTTATATTAAGAGGGGATGGGTGTTATATTAAGGGGGGATGGGTGTTTATATTAAGGGGGGATGGGTGTTTATATTAAGGGGGGATGGGTGTTTATATTAAGGGAGGATGGGTGTTTATATTAAGGGGGATGGGTGTTTATATTAAGGGGGGATGGGTGTTTATATTAAGGGGGGATGGGTGTTTATATTAGGGGGGTATGGGTGTTTATATTAAGGGGGATGAGTGTTTATATTAAGGAGGGATGGGTGTTTATATTAAGGGGGGATGGGTGTTTATATTAAGGGTGGGTGGGTGTTTATATTAGGGGAGGATGGGTGTTTATATTAAGGGAGGATGGGTGTTTATATTAAGGGTGGTGGGTGTTTATATTAAGGGGGGTTGGGTTGTTTATATTAAGGGGGGATGGGTGTTTATATTAAGGAGGATGGGTGTTTATATTAAGGTGGGATGGGTGTTTATATTAAGGTGGGATGGGTGTTTATATTAAGGGGGGAGGGGTGTTTATATTAAGGGGGGATGGGTGTTTATATTAAGGGGAATGGGGTGTTTATATTAAGGGGAGATGGGTGTTTATATTAAGGGGGGATGGGTGTTTATATTAAGGGGGATGGGTGTTTATTAAGGGGGGATGGGTGTTTATATTAAGGGGGGATGGGTGTTTATATTAAGGGGGGATGGGTGTTATATTAAGGGGGGATGGGTGTTGTTTATATTAAGGGGGGGATGGGTGTTTATATTAAGGGGGGATGGGTGTTTATATTAAGGGGGGATGGGTGTTTATATTAAGGGTGGGTGGGTGTTTATATTAAGGGTGGGTGGGTGTTTATATTAAGGGGGGATGGGTGTTTATATTAAGGGGGGATGGGTGTTTATTAAGGGGGGATGGGTGTTTATATTAAGGGAGGATGGGTGTTTATATTAAGGGGGGATGGGTGTTTATATTAAGGGGGGATGGGTGTTTATATTAAGGCGGGATGGGTGTTTATATTAAGGGTGGGTGGGTGTTTATATTAAGGGAGGATGGGTGTTTATATTAAGGCGGGATGGGTGTTTATTAAGGGGGGATGGGTGTTTATATTAAGGGGGGATGGGTGTTTATATTAAGGGGGGATGGGTGTTTATATTAAGGGGGGATGGGTGTTTATATTAAGGGGGGATGGGTGTTTTTATTAAGGGGGGATGGGTGTTTATAATAAGGGGGGATGGGTGTTTATATTAAGGGGGGATGGGTGTTTATATTAAGGGCGAATGGGTGTTCATATTAAGCCGGGATGGGTGTTTATATTAAGGGGGATGGGTGTTTATATTAAGGGGGGATGGGTGTTTATATTAAGGGGGGATGGGTGTTTATATTAAGGGGGGAGGGCGGGGTGTTTATATATTAAGGGGGGATGGGTGTTTATATTAAGGGGGGATGGGTGTTTATATTAAGGGGGGATGGGTGTTTATATTAAGGGGGATGGGTGGTTTATATTAAGGGGGGATGGGTGTGTTATATTAAGGGGGGATGGGTGTTTATATTAAGGGGGGATGGGTGTTTATATTAAGGGGGGATGGGTGTTTATATTAAGGGGGGATGGGTGTTTATATTAAGGTGGGATGGGTGTTTATATTAAGGGGGGATGGGTGTTTATATTAAGGGGGGATGGGTGTTTATATTAAGGGGGGATGGGTGTTTATATTAAGGGGGGATGGGTGTTTATATTAAGGGGGGATGGGTGTTTATATTAAGGGGGATGGGTGTTATATTAAGGGGGGATGGGTGTTATATTAAGGGGGGGGGGGTGTTTATATTAAGGGGGGATGGGTGTTTATATTAAGGGAGGATGGGTGTTTATATTAAGGGGGATGGGTGTTTATATTAAGGGGGGATGGGTGTTTATATTAAGGGGGGATGGGTGTTTATATTAAGGGGGGGAGGGGTGTTTATATAGAGAGGGGATGGGTGTTTATATTAAGGGAGGATGGGTGTTTATATTAAGGGTGGGTGAGTGTTTATATAAAGGGGGGATGGGTGTTTATTTTAAGGGGGTATGGGTGTTTATATTAAGGCGGGATGGGTGTTATATTAAGGGGGGATGGGTGTTTATATTAAGGGGGGATGGGTGTTTATATTAAGGGGGGATGGGTGTTTATATTAAGGGGGATGGGTGTTTATATTAAGGGGGGATGGGTGTTTATATAAGGGGGGATGGGTGTTATATTAAGGGGGGATGGGTGTTTATATTAAGGGGGGATGGGTGTTTATATTAAGGGGGGATGGGTGTTTATATTAAGGGGGGATGGGTGTTTATATTAAGGGGGGATGGGTGTTTATATTAAGGGGGGATGGGTGTTTATATTAAGGGGGGATGGGTGTTTATATTAAGGGGGATGGGTGTTTATATTAAGGGGGGATGGGTGTTTATATTAAGGGGGATGGGTGTTTATATTAAGGGGGGATGGGTGTTTATATTAAGGGGGATGGGTGTTTATATTAAGGGGGGATGGGTGTTTATATTAAGGGGGGATGGGTGTTTTATTAAGGGGCATTGGTGTGTTTATTAAGGGGGGATGGGTGTGTTTATTAAGGGGGGATGGGTGTGTTTATTAAGGGGGGATGGGTGTGTTTATTAAGGGGGGATGGGTGTTTATATTAAGGGGGGATGGGTGTTTATATTAAGGGGGGATGGGTGTTTATATTAAGGGGGGATGGGTGTTTATTAAGGGGGGATGGGTGTTTATATTAAGGGGGGATGGGTGTTTATATTAAGGGGGGATGGGTGTTTATATTAAGGGGGGATGGGTGTTTATATTAAGGGGGGATGTGTGTTTATATTAAGGGGGGATGGGTGTTCATAAAGGGGGGATGGGTGTTTATATTAAGGGGGGATGGGTGTTTATATTAAGGGGGGATGGGTGTTTATATTAAGGGGGGATGGGTGTTTATATTAAGGGGGATGGGTGTTTATATTAAGGGGGCATGGGTATTTATATTAAGGGGGGATGGGTGTTATATTAAGGGGGGAGGGGGGTGTTTATATTAAGGGGGGATGGGTGTTTATATTAAGGGGGATGGGTGTTTATATTAAGGGGGATTGGTGTTTATAGGAAGGGGGGTTGGGTGTTTATATTGAGGGTGGATGGGTGTTTATATTAAGGGGGGATGGGTGTTTATATTAAGGGGGGATGGGTGTTTATATTAAGAGGGGATGGGTGTTTATATTAAGGGGGGATGGGCGTATTTATTAAGGGGGGATGGGTGTTGTTATATTAAGGGGGGATGGGTGTTTATATTAAGGGGGGATGGTTGTTTAAATTAAGGGGGGATGGGTGTTTATATTAAAGGGGGATGGGTGTTTATATTAAGGGGGGATGGGTGTTTATATTAAGGGGGGATGGGTGTTATATTAAGGGGGATGGGTGTTTATATTAAGGGGGGATGGGTGTTATATTAAGGGGGGATGGGTGTTTATATTAAGGGGGATGGGTATTTATATTAAGGGTGGATGGGTGTTTATATTAAGGGGGATGGGTGTTTATATTAAGGGGGGGTGGGTGTTTATATTAAGGGTGGATGGGTGTTTATATTAAGGGGGGATGGGTGTTTATATTAAGGGGGATGGGTGTTTATATTAAGGGGGGATGGGTGTTTCTATTAGGGGGGGATGGGTGTTTCTATTAGGGGGGGATGGGTGTTTCTATTAAGGGGGGATGGGTGTTTCTATTAGGGCTGGATGGGTGTTTTGATTAAGGGGGGTGGGTTTTTTTATTAAAGGGGGATGGGTGTTTATATTAAGGGGGGATGGGTGTTTATATTAAGGGGGATGGGTGTTTATATTAAGGGGGGATGGGTGTTTATATTAAGGGGGGATGGGTGTTTATATTAAGGGGGGATGGGTGTTTATATTAAGGGGGGATGGGTGTTTATATTAAGGGGGATGGGTGTTTATATTAAGGGGGGATGGGTGTTTATATTAAGGGGGATGGGTGTTTATATTAAGGGGGATGGGTGTTATATTAAGGGGGATGGGTGTTTATATTTAGGGGGGATGGGTGTTTATATTAAGGGGGGATGGGTGTTTATATTAAGTGAGGATGGGTGTTTATATTAAGGGGGATGGGTGTTTATATTAAGGGGGGATGGGTGTTTATATTAAAGGGGGATGGGTGTTTATATTAAGGGGGGATGGGTGTTTATATTAAGGGGGGATGGGTGTTTATATTAAGGGGGATGGGTGTTTATATTAAGAGGAGATGGGTGTTTATATTAAGGGTGAATGGGTGTTTATATTAAGGGTGGGTGGGTGTTTATATTAAGGGGGGATGGGTGTTTATTAAGGGGGATGGGTGTTTATATAAAGGGGGGATGGGTGTTTATACTAAGGGGGGATGGGTGTTTATATTAAGGGGGGATGGGTGTGTTTATTAAGGGGGGATGGGTGTGTTTATTAAGGGGGGATGGGTGTGTTTATTAAGGGGGGATGGGTGTGTTTATATTAAGGAGGATGGGTGTTTATATTAAGGTGGGATGGGTGTTTATATTAAGGTGGGATGGGTGTTTATATTAAGGGGGGATGGGTGTTATATTAAGGGGGGATGGGTGTTTATATTAAGGGGGGATGGGTGTTTATATTAAGGGGGGGATGGGTGTTTATATTAAGGGGGGATGGGTGTTTATATTAAGGGGGGATGGGTGTTTATATTAAGGGGGGATGGGTGTTTATATTAAGGGGGATGGGTGTTATATTAAAGGGGGATGGGTGTTTATATTAAGGGGGATGGGTGTTTATATTAAGGGGGGATGGGTGTTTATATTAAGGGGGATGGGTGTTTATATTAAGGGGGGATGGTGTTTATATTAAGGGGGGATGGGTGTTTATATTAAGGGGGGATGGGTGTTTATATTAAGGGGGGATGGGTGTTATATTAAGGGGGGATGGGTGTTTATATTAAGGGGGATGGGTGTTTTATTAAGGGGGGATGGGTGTTTATATTAAGGGGGGATGGGTGTTTATATTAAGGGGGATGGGTGTTTTATATTAAGGGGGGATGGGTGTATATTAAGGGGGGATGGGTGTTATATTAAGGGGGCATGGGTGTGTTTAAGGGGGATGGGTGTGTTTAAAGGGGGATGGGTGTTTATATTAAGGGGGATGGGTGTTTATATTAAGGGGGGATGGGTGTTTATATTAAGGGGGATATGGATGGGTTTATATTAAGAGAGGATGGCTGATTATATTAAGGGGGGATGGGTGTTTATATTAAAGGGGGATGGGTGTTATATTAAGGGGGGATGGGTGTTTATATTAAGGGGGATGGGTGTTATATTAAGGGGGATGGGTGTTTTATATTAAGGGTGGGTGGGTGTTTATATTAAGGGGGGAGGGTGTTATATTAAGGGGGGATGGGTGTTTATATTAAGGGGGGATGGGTGTTTTATTAAGGGGGGATGGTGTTTATATTAAGGGGGATGGGTGTTTATATTAAGGGGGATTGGTGTTTATATTAAGGGGGGATGGGTGTTTATATTAAGGGGGGATGGGTGTTTATATTAAGGGGGATGGGTGTTTATATTAAGGGGGATGGGTGTTTATATTAAGGGGGGATGGGTGTTTATATTAAGGGGGATGGGTTTTATTAAGGGGGGATGGGTCGGTTTTATTAAGGGGGGATGAGTCGGTGTTATTAAGGGGGGATGGGTGTTTATATTAAGGGGGATGGGTGTATATTAAGGGGGGATGGGTGTTTATATTAAGGGTGGATGGGTGTTTATATTAAGGGGGGATGGGTGTTTATTAAGGGGGGATGGGTGTTTTTATATTAAGGGGGGATGGGTGTTTATATTAAGGGGGATGGGTGTTTATTAAGGGGGGGTTTATATTAAGGGGGGATGGGTGTTTATATTAAGGGGGATGGGTGTTTTATTAAGGGGGATGGGTGTTTATATTAAGGGGGATGGGTGTTTTATATTAAGGGGGGATGGGTGTTTTATTAAGGGGGGATGGGTTATATTAAGGGGGATGGGTGTTTATATTAAGGGGGATGGGTGTTTTATTAAGGGGGATGGGTGTTTATATTAAGGGGGGATGGGTGTTTATATTAAGGGGGGATGGGTGTTATATTAAGGGGGATGGGGGTGTTATTTAAGGGGGATGGGTGTTTATATTAAGGGGGATGGGTGTTTATATTAAGGGGGATGGGTGTTTATTAAGGGGGATGGGTGTTATATTAAGGGGGGATGGGTGTTTATATTAAGGGGGGATGGGTGTTTATATTAAGGGGGGATGGGTGTTATATTAAGGGGGGATGGGTGTTTATATTAAGGGGGATGGGTGTTTATATTAAGGGGGGATGGGTGTTTTATATTAAGGGGGGATGGGTGTTTATATTAAGGGGGGATGGGTGTTTATATTAAGGGGGGATGGGTGTTTATATTTAGGGGGGATGGGTGTTTATATTAAGGGGGGATGGGTGTTTATATTAAGGGGGGATGGGTGTTTATATTAAGGGGGATGGGTGTTTATATTAAGGGGGGAGGGGTGTGTAAATTAAGGGGGGAGGGGTGTTATATTAAAGGGGGATGGGTGTTTATATTAAGGGGGGATGGGTGTTTATATTAAGGGGGGATGGGTGTTTATATTAAGGGGGGATGGGTGTTTATATTAAGGGTGGATGGGTGTTTATATTAAGGGAGGATGGGTGTTTATATTAAGGGGGATGGGTGTTTATATTAAGGGGGGATGGGTGTTTATATTAAGGGGGGATGGGTGTTTATATTAAGGGGGGATGGGTGTTTATTAAGGGGGGATGGGTGTTTATATTAAGGGGGGATGGGTGTTATATTAAGGGTGATGGGTGTGTAGATTAGGGGGGGAGGGGTGTTTATATTAAGGGGGGATGGGTGTTTATATTAAGGGGGGATGGGGTGTTATATTAAGGGGGATGTGTGTTTATATTAAGGGGGATGGGTGTTTATATTAAGGGAGGATGGGTGTTTATATTAAGGGAGGATGGGTGTTTATATTAAGGGGGGATGGGTGTTTATATTAAGGGGGGATGGGTGTTTATATTAAGGGGGGATGGGTGTTATATTAAGGGGGGATGGGTGTTTATATTAAGGGAGGATGAGTGTTTATATTAAGGGGGGATGGGTGTTTATATTAAGGGGGATGGGTGTTATATTAAGGGGGGATGGGTGTTTTATAAAAGGGGGAAGGGTATTTATTATAAGGGGGGATGGGTGTTTATATTAAGGGGGATGGGTGTTTATATCAAGGGAGAATGGGTATTTATATTAAGGGAGCATGGGTGTTTATATAAAAGGGGAGGGGTTTTTATATTAAGGGGGGATGGGTGTTTATATTAAGGGGGGATGGGTGTTTTATATTAAGGGGGATGGGTGTTTATATTAAGGGGGGATGGGTGTTTATATTAAGGGGGATGGGTGTTTATATTAAGGGGGGATGGGTGTGTTTTTTAAGGGGGGATGGGTGTGTTTATATTGAGGGAGGATGGGTGTTTATATTAAGGGGGGATGGGTGTTTATATTAAAGGGGGATGGGTGTTTATATTAAGGGGGGATGGGTGTTATATTAAGGGGGATGGTGTTTATATTAAGGGGGGATGGGTGTTTATATTAAGGGGGGATGGGTGTTATATTAAGGGGGATGGGTGTTTATATTAAGGGGGATGGGTGTTTATATTAAGGGGGGATGGGTGTTTATAAGGGGGGATGGGTGTTTATATTAGGGAGGGAGGGTTGTTTATATTAAGGGTGGGTGGGTGTTTAAATTAAGGGGGGATGGGTGTTTATATTAAGGGGGGATGGGTGTTTATATTAAGGGGGATGGGTGTTTATATTAAGGGGGATGGGTGTTTATATTAAGGGGGGATGGGTGTTTATATTAAGGGGGGATGGGTGTTTATATTAAGGGGGGATGGGTGTTATATTAAGGGGGGATGGGTGTTTATATTAAGGGGGATGGGTGTTTTATTAAGGGGGGATGGGTGTGTTTATATTAAGGGGGATGGGTGTTGTTATATTAAGGGGGGATGGGTGTTTATATTAAGGGGGGATGGTGTTTATATTAAGGGGGGATGGGTATTTATATTAAGGAGGGATGGGTGTTTATATTAAGGGGGGATGGGTGTTTATATAAAGGGGGGGATGGGTGTTTATTAAGGGTGGATGGGTGTTTATATTAAGGGGGGATGGGTGTTTATATTAAGGGGGGATGGGTGTTTATATTAAGGGAGGATGGGTGTTTATATTAAGGGAGGATGGGTGTTTATATTAAGGGGATGGTGTTTTATTAAGGGGGGATGGGTGTTTATATTAAGGGGGGATGGGTGTTTATATTAGGGGGGATGGGTGTTTATATTAAGGTGGGATGGGTGTTTATATTAAGGAGGGATGGGTGTTTATATTAGGGGGGGATGGGTGTTTATATTAAGGGGGGATGGGTGTTTATATTAAGGGGGGATGGGTTTTTATATTAAGGGGGGATGGGTGTTTATATTAAAGGGGGATGGGTGTTTATATTAAGGGGGATGGGTGTTTATATTAAGGGGGGATGGGTGTTTATATTTCCTCACTTATATATATTTCTATCATGTGTTTGTGTTTCCTCCTTAGACTTCCATCAAGCTTAAAAAAAACACACACCCCAAGACCCTCCTTCAAGACAAATTTGTACATTTTGCTATGCAAAAATGTCTCGGCTAAAAGCCGGTTCCTCTTAAATTACACTTAAATTGTCGCTCGCCAGGATAGAATCGACACCTAAATGACACAAAACTCTTAATATTGACAAGGAAATGGGGCGAAAGGTCTTAAAATCGACAAATAATGGGTCCAATGTCTTAACATCTAAAAACTACTGGGGGCTAAGCATAATATTATATTAAATATTTTCTTTGTATGTATTCATCAAATATTTTCTGTGTATGTATTCATCAAGTATACTTTATACTACTCATATATACTTTAATTAATTTCATTGGGGGTGTGGTGGTGAGATTAATAAAAATAATATTATTAGTAGGTTTAGGGATATTTCTTCGAGAGGCCGGTCTATATGATCTGTGCCCCATGAATATTCTTTCCTCTCACTTAAACAGTAGGCTACCATAGTGCGGTTGGGAATATGAACATGATTAGATTAATATCCAGTATTCGAGAATGGATAATAAGTCGTAGGCGTGTGCATAAACCTTTAACCGTCCTGGTGGTGTAATGGTTAAGGTGGCAAAAATATGTGCGTGATAACCCGGGTTCGAATCCCGGTGGATCATATATACTTTAATTAATTTCATTGGGGGTGTGGTGGTGAGATTAATACAAATAATATTGTATGTATTCATCAAGTATTTTCTTTGTATGTATTCATCAAGTATTTTCTAATAGTTTTATGTAATACTCTAATGTATTCATGCCACTCCCAACACCAAACACCTCCCAATGAAATTAATGAAAGCGTGAGATCCAACCGGGACTTGAACCTGGGTTACTACATATTAGACGATTAAATTCAGGTTAAGAAGGACGTCTAGCCATTAAAAGGCTACAGAATACCTCAATTAATCCTTTTATTTAACATATATCCTTCCTAAGATTCATGAAATTGTCTAATTGTAGCGGAAATTAAAAATTTACGTTTCCGGTACAGAAAGGGTTAAGGGGAAGTTTTTAGTTTATTCCCTAGACCTCCATCAAACTTAAAATTACACACCCTAGACCCGTTTTCAAGATAAATTTGTACATTTTTCGATAGAAAAATGTCCCGGACGAAGGCCAATTCCTCTTAAATTATAGGTTCGTTATCGCTCGCCAATAAATAATCGACACCTACAGTAAATGTGTTGAAAGGTCTTTAACCCCTAACTGTCGGCGAGCAACATAAGTCGAGTTAAATAAAGCTGGACTATGTGGCGGCGCTCGACATAGGTCGAGTGGCAATTTCAGCACTTAATGTTGCTGAGAGAGAGAGACAAGTGGTGGCAGGAGAGTAGCGAGCGTATGACTGCTCCAGACCACCGCGGCGAACCTACTGACACGAATCTCACCTCCCTCCTCCCTCTCTCACTCGCTATATACGGAATTGTATGGGGAAAGTGCCTAATTACATGCTTTTTGCACTCGCGTTGCACGGTTATTGCAAGAAAACTAGCCATCATAAAAGGATCGTTATGGTGTCATTCGAAAGCTCTGTTTATGCCCTTTCAGGGATAGATACTTGTTTTACGTTCTGGATCTTATTTAGGCATGAAAATGATCACGTAAACAGCCCTATTTTGGCTAAAAACACCCCGCTGGGCGGTACATATAAATAAACCGCATAGGCCGCTCTTAAGGTGTTAAATTGCCAGAAATCGGGCGAAAGTTCTTAAAATCAACAAACTAATGGGGCGAACGTCACAAAATCTGAAAACTAATGGGGCTAAGCATGAGGAAGAAGTGGGACCATAACAACAAACTGAAGTGATGGGGTTCGACCATAATAAGCCCAAACCCCTCAAGTACCTGCTCCCGTATTAAGAGGAGGAACAAAACCTACAATGCCGCATTGCAACCATAAAATGTAAAGCGCACATAGGCAAGTCTCCAGCAGAAAGATAAACAGCACCACGGTACCAACGCGAGACAAAATGAGCCGCTCCCCGGTCATCAAGGCATCTACACACCTGCCCAACACGTGCCGCTCCCCATGCATCGAGGCCTCCCACTACCCGAGCCCGACTTGGACTACAGCGAGGAAATGTTTATGTAAATACGCCACCAACCTCCTCAGTTTCCTTATTTACAACCAAATCATCCTATGCACGACTACAACAGCTAAGAGGGCAAACAAGCAAAATTATCCTATTCCCCCTCATTATCAATTCCGTCTATGTCATACCTAAATTACCTGTCTGCAGCCAAAGCAGAAATTAATTTATCATCCAAACATCAAGGCATTTTCATACCTCAAACTAATATTAATAAATAAAGAATATATTCACCATTATCACGATATATGTAACATAATTTTAGGAACCTTAATAAGCTTAGCATAAATAAACAACAAATATATCACGCATGCCTCTTATATTCTGAAACGCCTCACCTGTACCCCTAAATTAAAACGGAATATCACCTACCCGAGCCAAGAGATAGGTAGGCAAAATCGAAATTACTCTCCCCCCTAGGCGAACGTGCTTAATTGTAAACAATCGATTCGGAGAAATACTTCCGTAGGGGTTAGCCAAAATCTATTTAAAACGTGTAACCAAAGACAATGTTAGTGATGCTGAAGAACTTCTGTGTGAACGAGCTAGAGAGTGTGTGTGAAGAAGACGTCCCCTGGTGTCAGCATGATTGAACAACGTCCGCAGTCACTACATGTCGCCAGATCCTCTCATGGGCTCCTACTTCTCTACTTGAATCATTTAAGTGCCTCTTGTTTGATCAAGTGTTTTTGATGATTATTAGCGAAGGGTTAAACAAGAAATATTAGGGTTCATAATAACGTAATCTAGAGATTGTTAATTATCTTCTTCTCCTAGCTACCGTCACTCGTTTCAGATCTTGTTATATGTGTTCTTATTAGCTGGGTACGTGATTGCATGTATAAGTCGTTCACAGAGAGTGTTTCAGTGTCAGTCTCTTAGTTAGACTATTCTTAATATTACGCTTCCTGATTTAAAACTCAGGTTAAGCATTGTTTGAGTTAATGATTAAACTCCTATCGTTCACGTCGCATTAACTTCTCACCCGACGAGAATCTCAGTCACGCATACTGAGTATTGTATTTATTTACCTTATCATTGAAGTATATTCATTGTTGTGACTCTGTGAGTTATTTGAGATTTATCTCTTTTATACATTGAATTAATGTAAAATGTATTCACACATCATTTAATATCCTAAATTCCATATCTGCCTGCCGAGATCGGAGCCTCTCCGGGTGGTCGGGGGCCGGGGGACTGCTGGAGCGACCTTGGTGACCCTGGTCTCTGGGTATTCTCCTGGGTGACCTAGATGTGTGTGAATTTTTGTGTTTTGTCTGTGTTTTTTCGTTGTTTTGTCTTGTGTTTTGTGTTTCCCTGTTCTTGCTCTGTCTTGAGTCGGCCACCCCCAAGAAAATTAAAACAAAAAAGTAATGAAATAGAATGAAATAGAAAAAATAAAATAAAAACAAATTGGAAAAGTGGGGATTGGGCCTGAGCATATAAAAATAGAATAGGATAGACATTCCATATAACCTTATCACTGCACTTATGCCTCCGCAGTAACCTTTATTTACCTTTCGGCAAGATACCTCGCGGTTGCCAGTTTACCATTAGGATATTATTTATTGTTTTGAGACCAACCTCTCTGTGGTCTCCGGCAGGATTAATTGGGCCTGCCCACACAGCCCTATAATCAACAAACAAGAACAAGAACCTCTCTGCGTTTATTTATATTGTGATTAATATATAAACATTATGTGTATTTACATGCACTATTATATGATCCTATTTTATCCATTCCTGAAGATATATTGATCAGGATTATTTATATCTACACTATTATGTATGTATGATTGATCCGAGCTCATCACTATATATATGAGACTCGATCCTTATTCTATGATTATACTTTAGCTAAATAAGAAATAAAACGTGTAAACTTCAATTGTGTATTCTGTAACCTTGATTATGATTGATATGAGATTTGTAATATTGAAGTTAATTGTGTACCAGTTGAATATTTACAGTTCCCATCTTTTTCTAAGGTGGAAATAAAGAATTATAACGTCGCATAACACAAACCATATCCCCTTAAACAAAATTACTTGATAGATGAAGGGATGATGAGATCATTATCCGAGAAAATTGGGCGTCTGAAAATAGAAGTTTTGATAACGTCGAGTAGATTGCTGCTGGTGCTCACATTAAGGGAGGATGGCTGTATTGATTGCTACTGGTGCTCACATTAAGGGAGGATGGCTGTATTGATTGCTGCTGGTGATCACATTAAGGGGGGAAGGCCGTATTGATTGCTGCTGGTGCTCACATTAAGGGGGGATGGCCGTATTGATTGCTGCTGGTATTGATTGCTGCTGGTGCTCACATTAAGGGGGGATGGCTGTATGGATGCTGTGCTGCTAACATTTACGGGAGGGATGGCTGTATTGATTGCTGCAGGTGCACACATTAGGTGGGTATGGCCGTATTGATTGCTGCTGGTGCTCACATTAAGGGGGGATGGCCGTATGATTGCTGCTGGTGCTCACATTAAGGGGGGATGGCTGTATTGATTTCTGCTGGTGCTCACATTAAGGGGGGATGGCTGTATTGATTGCTGCTGGTGCTCACATTAAGGGGGTTTACCGTATTGATTGCTGCTGGTGCTCACATTAAGGGGGATGGCCGTATTGATTGCTGCTGGTGCTCACATTAAGGGGGATGGCTGTATTGATTGCTGCTGGTGCTCACATTAAGGGGGGATGGCCGTATTGATTGCTGCTGGTGCTCACATTAAGGGGGGATGGCTGTATTGATTGCTGCTGGTGCTCACATTAAGGGGGGATGACCGTATTAATTGCTGCTTGTGCTCACATTAAGGGGGATGGCTGTATTGATTGCTGCTGGTGCTCACATTAAGGGGGATGGCTGTATTGATTGCTGCTGGTGCTCACATTAAGGGGGGATGGCTGTATTGATTGCTGCTGGTGCTCACATTAAGGGGGATGGCTGTATTGATTGCTGCTGGTGCTCACATTAAGGGGGGATGGCTGTATTGATTGCTGCTGGTGCTCACATTAAGGGGGGATGGCTGTATTGATTGCTGCTGGTGCTCACATTAAGGGAGGATGGCTGTATTGATTGCTGCTGGTGCTCACATTAAGGGGGGATGGCCGTATTGATTTCTGCTGGTGCTCACATTAAGGGGGGAATGGCTGTATTGATTGCTGCTGCTGCTCACATTAAGGGGGATGGCCGCATTGACTGCTGCTGGTGCTCACATGAAGGGAGGATGGCTGTATTGATTGCTGCTGGTGCTTACATTAAGGGAGGATGGCTGTATTGATTGCTGCTGGTGCTCACATTAAGGGGGGATGGCAGTATTGATTGCTGCTGGTGGTCACATTAAGGGGGGATGGCTGTATTGATTGCTGCTGGTGGTCACATTAAGGGGGGATGGCTGTATTGATTGCTGCTGGTGCTCACATTAAGGGGGGATGGCCGTATTGATTGCTGCTGGTGCTCACATTAAGGGGGATGGCTGTATTGATTGCTGCTGGTGCTCCCATTAAGGGGGATGGCTGTATTGATTGCTGCTGGTGCTCACATTAAGGGGGATGGCTGTATTGATTGCTGCTGGTGCTCACATTAAGGGGGGATGGCCGTATTGATTGCTGCTGGTGATCACATTAAGGGGGATGGCTGTATTGATTGCTGCTGGTGCTCACATTAAGGGGGATGGCTGTATTGATTGCTGCTGGTGCTCACATTAAGGGGGGATGGCTGTATTGATTGCTGCTGGTGCTCACATTAAGGGGGGATGGCTGTATTGATTGCTGCTGGTGCT
Organism: Paralithodes platypus; assembly: GCA_032716605.1. Classification (NCBI taxonomy): domain Eukaryota; kingdom Metazoa; phylum Arthropoda; class Malacostraca; order Decapoda; family Lithodidae; genus Paralithodes; species Paralithodes platypus. Next base: position 15,866,894 of record CM064580.1, on the reverse strand, counting down.
CACATTAAGGGGGGATGGCTGTATTGATTGCTGCTGGTGCTCACATTAATGGGGTTTACCGTATTGATTGCTGCTGGTGCTCACATTAAGGGGGGATGGCTGTATTGATTGCTGCTGGTGCTCACATTAAGGGGGGATGGCTGTATTGATTGCTGCTGGTGCTCACATTAAGGGAGGATGGCTGTATTGATTGCTGCTGGTGCTCACATTAAGGGGGATGGCTGTATTGATTGCTGCTGGTGCTCACATTAAGGGGGGATGGCTGTATTGATTGCTGCTGGTGCTCACATTAAGGGGGGATGGCTGTATTGATTGCTGCTGGTGCTCACATTAAGGGGGATGGCTGTATTGATTGCTGCTGGTGCTCACATTAAGGGGGGATGGCCGTATTGATTTCTGCTGGTGCTCACATTAAGGGGGGATGGCTGTATTGATTGCTGCTGGTGCTCACATTAAGGGGGGATGGCTGTATTGATTGCTGCTGGTGCTCACATTAAGGGGGATGGCTGTATTGATTGCTGCTGGTGCTCACATTAAGGGGGTTGGCTGTATTGATTGCTGCTGGTGCTCACATTAAGGGGGGATGGCAGTATTGATTGCTGCTGGTGCTCACATTAAGGGGAGATGGCTGTATTGATTGCTGCTGGTGCTCACATTAAGGGGGGATGGCTGTATTGATTGCTGCTGGTGCTCACATCACGGGGGCTGACAGTATTGATTGCTGCCGGTGTTCACATTAAGGGGGATGGCTGTATTGATTGCTGCTGGTGCTCACATTAAGGGGGGATGGCTGTATTGATTGCTGCTGGTGCTCACATTAAGGGGGGATGGCTGTATTGATTGCTGCTGGTGCTCACATTAAGGGGGGATGGCTGTATTGATTGCTGCTGGTGCTCACATTAAGGGGGGGTTGGATGTATTGATTGCTGCTGGTGCTCACATTAAGGGGGATGGCTGTATTGATTGCTGCTGGTGCTCACATTAAGGGGGATGGCTGTATTGATTGCTGCTGGTGCTCACATTAAGGGAGGATGGCTGTATTGATTGCTGCTGGTGCTCACATTAAGGGGGATGGCTGTATTGATTGCTGCTGGTGCTCACATTAAGGGGGATGGCTGTATTGATTGCTGCTGGTGCTCACATTAAGGGGGATGGCTGTATTGATTGCTGCTGGTGCTCACATTAATGGGGTTTACCGTATTGATTGCTGCTGGTGCTCACATTAAGGGGGGATGGCTGTATTGATTGCTGCTGGTGCTCACATTAAGGGGGGATGGCTGTATTGATTGCTGCTGGTGCTCACATTAAGGGGGGATGGCGGTATTGATTGCTGCTGGTGCTCACATTAAGGGGGATGGCTGTATTGATTGCTGCTGGTGCTCACATTAAGGGGGGATGGCGGTATTGATTGCTGCTGGTGCTCACATTAAGGGGGATGGCTGTATTGATTGCTGCTGGTGATCACATTAAGGGGGGATAGCTGTATTGATTGCTGCTGGTGCTCACATTAAGGTGGGATGGCTGTATTGATTGCTGCTGGTGCTCACATTAAGGGGGGATGGCTGTATTGATTGCTGCTGGTGCTCACATAAAGGGGGGATGGCTGTATTGATTGCTGCTGGTGCTCACATTAAGGGGATGGCAGTATTGATTGCTGCTGGTGCTCACATTAAGAGGAGGTGGCTATATTGATTGCTGCTGGTGCTCACATTAAGGGGGATGGCTGTATTGATTGCTGCTGGTGCTCATATTAAGGGGGGATGGCCGTATTGATTGCTGCTGGTGCTCACATTAAGGGGGATGGCTGTATTAATTGCTGCTGGTGCTCACATTAAGGGGGGATGGCTGAATTGATTGCTGCTGGTGCTCACATTAAGGGGGATGGGTGTATTGATTGCTGCTGGTGCTCCCATTAAGGGGGATGGCTGTATTGATTGCTGCTGGTGCTCACATTAAGGGGGGATGGCTGTATTGATTGCTGCTGGTGCTCACATTAAGGGGGGATGGCTGTATTGATTGCTGCTGGTGCTCACATTAAGGGAGGATGGCTGTATTGATTGCTGCTGGTGCTCACATTAAGGGGGATGGCTGTATTGATTGCTGCTGGTGCTCACATTAAGGGGATGGCTGTATTGATTGCTGCTGGTGCTCATATTAAGGGGAGATGGCTGTATGGATTGCTGCTGGTGCTCACATTAAGGGGGATGGCTGTATTGATTGCTGCTGGTGCTCACATTAAGGGGGGATGGCTGTATTGATTGCTGCTGGTGCTCACATTAAGGGAGATGGCTGTATGGATTGCTGCTGGTGCTCACATTAAGGGGGATGGCTGTATTGATTGCTGCTGGTGCTCACATTAAGGGAGGATGGCTGTATTGATTGCTGCTGGTGCTCACATTAAGGGGGGATGGCTGTATTGATTGCTGCTGGTGCTCACATTAAGGGGGATGGCTGTATTGATTGCTGCTGGTGCTCACATTAAGGGGGGATGGCTGTATTGATTGCTGCTGGTGCTCACATTAAGGGGAGATGGCTGTATTGATTGCTGCTGGTGCTCACATTAAGGGGGGATGGCTGTATTGATTGCTGCTGGTGCTCACATTAAGGGGGGATGGCTGTATTGATTGCTGCTGGTGCTCACATTAAGGGGGGATGGCTGTATTGATTGCTGCTGGTGCTCACATTAAGGGGGGATGGCTGTATTGATTGCTGCTGGTGCTCACATTAAGGGGGATGGCTGTATTGATTGCTGCTGGTGCTCACATTAAGGGGAGATGACTGTATTGATTGCTGCTGGTGCTCACATTAAGGGGGGATGGCCGTATTGATTGCTGCTGGTGCTCACATTAAGGGGGGATGGCCGTATTGATTGCTGCTGGTGCTCACATTAAGGGGGATGGCCGTATTGATTGCTGCTGGTGCTCACATTAAGGGGGTTTACCGTATTGATAGCTGCTGGTGCTCATATTAATGGGGGATGGCCGTATTGATTGCTGCTGGTGCTCACATTAAGGGGGATGGCTGTATTAATTGCTGCTGGTGCTCACATTAAGGGGGGATGGCTGTATTGATTGCTGCTGGTGCTCACATTAAGAGGGATGCTTGTATTGATTGCTGCTGGTGCTCACATTAAGGGGGGATGGCTGTATTGATTGCTGGTGCTCACATTAAGGGGGGATGGCTGTATTGATTGCTGCTGGTGCTCACATTAAGGGGGGATGGCTGTATTGATTGCTGCTGGTGCTCACATTAAGGGGGGATGGCTGTATTGATTGCTGCTGGTGCTCACATTAAGGGGGGATGGCTGTATTGATTGCTGCTGGTGCTCACATTAAGGGGCGATGGGTGTATTGATTGCTGCTGGTGCTCACATTAAGGGGGGGTGGCTGTATTGATTGCTGCTGGTGCTCACATTAAGGGGGATGGCTGTATTGATTGCTGCTGGTGCTCACATTAAGGGGGGATGGCCGTATTGATTGCTGCTGGTGCTCACATTAAGGGGGGATGGCTGTATTGATTGCTGCTGGTGCTCACATTAAGGGGGTTTACCGTATTGATTGCTGCTGGTGCTCACATTAAGGGGGGTTTACCGTATTGATTGCTTCTGGTGCTCACATTAAGGGGGATGGCCGTATTGATTGCTGCTGGTGCTCACATTAAGGGGGGATGGCTGTATTGATTGCTGCTGGTGCTCACATTAAGGGGGATGGCTGTATTGATTGCTGCTGGTGCTCACATTAAGGGGGGATGGCTGTATTGATTGCTGCTGGTGCTCACATTAAGGGGGATGGCTGTATTGATTGCTGCTGGTGCTCACATTAAGGGGGGATGGCAGTATTGATTGCTGCTGGTGCTCACATTAAGGGAGGATGGCTGTATTGATTGCTGCTGGTGCTCACATTAAGGGGGGATGGCTGTATTGATTGCTGCTGGTGCTCACATTAAGGGGGGGATGGCCGTATTGATTGCTGCTGGTGCTCACATTAAGGGGGGATGGCTGTATTGATTGCTGCTGGTGCTCACATTAAGGGGGGATGGCTGTATTGATTGCTGCTGGTGCTCACATTAAGGGGGATGGCTGTATTGATTGCTGCTGGTGCTCACATTAAGGGAGGATGGCTGTATTGATTGCTGCTGGTGCTCACATTAAGGGGGGATGGCTGTATTGATTGCTGCTGGTGCTAACATTAAGGGGGGATGGCAGTATTGATTTTTGCTGGTGCTCACCTTAAGGGGGGATGGCCGTATTGATTGCTGCTGGTGCTCACATTAAGGGGGGATGGCTGTATTGATTGCTGCTGGTGCTCACATTAAGGGAGGATGGCCGTATTGATTGCTGCTGGTGCTCACATTAAGGGGGGATGGCTGTATTGATTGCTGCTGGTGCTCACATTAAGGGAGGATGGCTGTATTGATTGCTGCTGGTGCTCACATTAAGGGAGGATGGCTGTATTGATTGCTGCTGGTGCTCACATTAAGGGGGATGGCTGTATTGATTGCTGCTGGTGCTCACATTAAGGGGGGATGGCCGTATTGATTTCTGCTGGTGCTCACATTAAGGGGGGATGGCTGTATTGATTGCTGCTGGTGCTCACATTAATGGGGTTTACCGTATTGATTGCTGCTGGTGCTCACATTAAGGGGGGATGGCTGTATTGATTGCTGCTGGTGCTCACATTAAGGGAGGATGGCTGTATTGATTGCTGCTGGTGCTCACATTAAGGGGGGATGGCTGTATTGATTGCTGCTGGTGCTCACATTAAGGGGAGATGGTTGTATTGATTGCTGCTGGTGCTCACATTAAGGGGAGATGACTGTATTGATTGCTGCTGGTGCTCACATTAAGGGGGGATGGTTGTATTGATTGCTGCTGGTGCTCACATTAAGGGGTGATGGCTGTATTGATTGCTGCTGGTGCTCACATTAAGGGGGGATGGCTGTATTGATTGCTGCTGGTGCTCACATTAAGGGGAGATGACTGTATTGATTGCTGCTGGTGCTCACATTAAGGGGGGATGGGCGTATTGATTGCTGCTGGTGCTCACATTAAGGGGGGATGGCCGTATTGATTGCTGCTGGTGCTCACATTAAGGGGGATGGCTGTATTAATTGCTGCTGGTGCTCACATTAAGGGGGGATGGCTGTATTGATTGCTGCTGGTGCTCACATTAAGGGGGGATGGCTGTATTGATTGCTGCTGGTGCTCACATTAAGGGGGGATGGCTGCATTGATTGCTGCTGGTGCTCACATTAAGGGAGGATGGCTGTATTGATTGCTGCTGGTGCTCACATTAAGGGGGGATGGCTGTATTGATTGCTGCTGGTGCTCACATTAAGGGGGGATGGCTGTATTGATTGCTGCTGGTGCTCACATTAAGGGGGGATGGCTGTATTGATTGCTGCTGGTGCTCACATTAAGGGGGGATGGCTGTATTGATTGCTGCTGGTGCTCACATTAAGGGGGGATGGCTGTATTGATTGCTGCTGGTGCTCACATTAAGGGGGGATGGCTGTATTGATTGCTGCTGGTGCTCACATTAAGGGGCGATGGCAGTATTGTTTGCTGCTGGTGCTCACATTAAGGGAGGATGGCTGTATTGATTGCTACTGGTGCTCACATTAAGGGGGGATGGCTGTATTGATTGCTGCTGGTGCTCACATTATGGGAGGATGGCCGTATGGATTGCGGCTGGTGCTCACATTAAGGGGGGATGGCCGTATTGATTGCTGCTTGTGCTCACATTAAGGGGGGATGGCCGTATTGATTACTGCTGGTGCTCACATTAAGGGGGGATGGCCGTATTGATTGCTGCTGGTGCTCACATTAAAGGAGGATGGCTGTATTGATTGCTGCTGGAGCTCAAATTAAGGGTGGATGGCCGTATTGATTGCTGCTGGAGCTCAAATTAAGGGTGGATGGCCGTATTGATTGCTGCTGGTGCTCACATTAAGGGAGGATGGCCATATTTATTGCTGCTGGTGCTCACATTAAGGGAGGATGGCCGTATTGATTGCTGCTGGTGCTCATATTAATGGGGGATGGCCGTATTGATTGCTGCTGGTGCTCACATTAAGGGGGATGGCTGTATTAATTGCTGCTGGTGCTCACATTAAGGGGGGATGGCTGAATAGATTGCTGCTGGTGCTCACATTAAATGGGGATGGCTGTATTGATTGCTACTTGTGCTCACATTAAGGGGGGATGTCTGCATTGATTGCTGCTGGTGCTCACATTAAGGTAGGATGGCTGTATTGATTGCTGCTGGTGCTCTCATTAAGGGGGGATGGCCGTATTGATTGCTGCTGGTTCTCACATTAAGGGAGGATGGCTGTATTGATTGCTGCTGGTGCTCACATTAAGGGGGATGGCTGTATTGATTGCTGCTGGTGCTCACATTAAGGGAGGATGGCCGTATTGATTGCTGCTGGTGCTCACATTAAGGGAGGATGGCTGTATTGATTGCTGCTGGTGCTCACATTAAGGGGGATGGCTGTATTGATTGCTGCTGGTGCTCACATTAAGGGAGGATGGCTGTATTGATTGTTGCTGGTGCTCACATTAAGGGGGGATGGCTGTATTGATTGCTGCTGGTGCTCACATTAAGGGGGGATGGCAGTATTGATTGCTGCTGGTGCTCACGTTAAGGGAGGATGGCTGTATTGATTGCTGCTGGTGCTCACATTAAGGGGGGATGGCCGTATTGATTGCTGCTGGTGCTCACATTAAGGGGGGATGGCCGTATTGATTGCTGCTGGTGCTCACATTAAGGGGGGATGGCTGTATTAATTGCTGCGGGTGCTCACATTAAGGGAGGATGGCTGTATTGATTGCTGCTGGTGCTCACATTAAGGGGGGATGACTTTATTGATTGCTGCTGGTGCTCACATTAAGGGAGGATGGCTGTATTGATTGCTGCTGGTGCTCACATTAAGGGGGGATGGCTGTATTGATTGCTGCTGGTGCTAACATTAAGGGGGGATGGCAGTATTGATTTCTGCTGGTGCTCACATTAAGGGAGGATGGCTGTATTGATTGCTGCTGGTGCTCACATTAAGGGGGGATGGCTGTATTGATTGCTGCTGGTGCTCACATTAAGGGGGGATGGCTGTATTGATTGCTGCTGGTGCTCACATTAAGGGAGGATGGCTGTATTGATTGCTGCTGGTGCTCACATTAAGGGGGGATGGCTGTATTGATTGCTGCTGGTGCTCACATTAATGGGGTTTACCGTATTGATTGCTGCTGGTGCTCACATTAAGGGGGGATGGCTGTATTGATTGCTGCTGGTGCTCACATTAAGGGGGGATGGCCGTATTGATTGCTGCTGGTGCTCACATTAAGGGGGGATGGCTGTATTGATTGCTGCTGGTGCTCACATTAAGGGGGGATGGCTGTATTGATTGCTGCTGGTGCTCACAGTAAGGGGGGATGGCTGTATTGATTGCTGCTGGTGCTCACATTAAGGGGGATGGCTGTATTGATTGCTGCTGGTGCTCACATTAAGGGGGGATGGCTGCATTGATTGCTACTTGTGCTCACATTAAGGGGGGATGGCTGCATTGATTGCTGCTGGTGCTCACATTAAGGGAGGATGGCTGTATTGATTGCTGCTGGTGCTCACATTAATGGGGGATGGCTGTATTGATTGCTGCTGGTGCTCACATTAAGGGGGGATGGCTGAATAGATTGCTGGTGCTCACATTAAGGGAGGATGGCTGTATTGATTGCTGCTGGTGCTCACATTAAGGGGGGATGGCTGTATTGATTGCTGCTGGTGCTCACATTAAGGGAGGATGGCCGTATTGATTGCTGCTGGTGCTCACATTAAGGGGGGATGGCTGTATTGATTGCTGCTGGTGCTCACATTAAGGGAGGATGGCTGTATTGATTGCTGCTGGTGCTCACATTAAGGGGGAATGGCCGTATTGATTTCTGCTGGTGCTCACATTAAGGGGGGATGGCTGTATTGATTGCTGCTGGTGCTCACATTAAGGGGGTTTACCGTATTGATTGCTGCTGGTGCTCACATTAAGGGGGGATGGCTGTATTGATTGCTTCTGGTGCTCACATTAAGGGGGATGGCCGTATTGATTGCTGCTGGTGCTCACATTAAGGGGGGATGGCTGTATTGATTGCTGCTGGTGCTCACATTAAGGGGGATGGCTGTATTGATTGCTGCTGGTGCTCACATTAAGGGGGATGGCGATTTTGCTGCTGGTGCTCACATTAAGGGGGATGGCTGTATTGATTGCTGCTGGTGCTCACATTAAGGGGGGATGGCCGTATTGATTGCTGCTGGTGCTCACATTAAGGGGGGATGGCTGTATTGATTGCTGCTGGTGCTCACATTAAGGGGGGATGGCTGTATTGATTGCTGCTGGTGCTCACATTAAGGGGGATGGCTGTATTGATTGCTGCTGGTGCTCACATTAAGGGGGGATGGCTGTATTGATTGCTGCTGGTGCTCACATTAAGGGGGGATGGCTGTATTGATTGCTGCTGGTGCTCACATTAAGGGGGGATGGCTGTATTGATTGCTGCTGGTGCTCACATGAAGGGTGCTCACATTAAGGGGGATGGCTGTATTGATTGCTGCTGGTGCTCCCATTAAGGGGGATGGCTGTATTGATTGCTGCTGGTGCTCACATTAAGGGGGATGGCTGTATTGATTGCTGCTGGTGCTCACATTAAGGGGGATGGCTGTATTGATTGCTGCTGGTGCTCACATTAAGGGGGGATGGCCGTATTGATTGCTGCTGGTGATCACATTAAGGGGGATGGCTGTATTGATTGCTGCTGGTGCTCACATTAAGGGGGGATGGCTGTATTGATTGCTGCTGATGCTCACATTAAGGGGGATGGCTGTATTGATTGCTGCTGGTGCTCACATTAAGGGAGGATGGCTGTATTGATTGCTGCTGGTGCTCACATTAAGGGGGGATGGCTGTATTGATTGCTGCTGGTGCTCACATTAAGGGGGGATGGCTGTATTGATTGCTGCTGGTGCTCACATTAAGGGGGGATGGCTGTATTGATTGCTGCTGGTGCTCACATTAAGGGGGATGGCTGTATTGATTGCTGCTGGTGCTCACATTAAGGGGGGATGGCTGTATTGATTGCTGCTGGTGCTCACATTAAGGGGGATGGCTGTATTGATTGCTGCTGCTGCTCACATTAAGGGGGGATGGCTGTATTGATTGCTGCTGGTGTTCACATTAAGGGGGTGGCTGTATTTTGCTGCTGGTGCTCACATTAAGGGGGGATGGCTGTATTGATTGCTGCTGGTGCTCACATTAAGGGAGGATGGCTGTATTGATTGCTGCTGGTGCTCACATTAATGGGGTTTACCGTATTGATTGCTGCTGGTGCTCACATTAAGGGGGATGGCCGTATTGATTGCTGCTGGTGCTCACATTAAGGGGGGATGGCTGTATTGATTGCTGCTGGTGCTCACATTAAGGGGGGATGGCTGTATTGATTGCTGCTGGTGCTCACATTAAGGGGGGATGGCTGTATTGATTGCTGCTGGTGCTCACATTAAGGGGGGATGGCAGTATGATTGCTGCTGGTTCTCACATTAAGGGGGGATGGCTGTATTGATTGCTGCTGGTGCTCACATTAAGGGGGTTTACCGTATTGATTGCTGCTGGTGCTCACATTAAGGGGGGATGGCTGTATTGATTGCTGCTGGTGCTCACATTAAGGGGGGATGGCTGTATTGATTGCTGCTGGTGCTCACATTAAGGGGGGATGGCTGTATTGATTGCTGCTGGTGCTCACATTAAGGGGGGATGGCTGTATTGATTGCTGCTGGTGCTCACATTAAGGGGGGATGGCTGTATTGATTGCTGCTGGTGCTCACATTAAGGGGGGATGGCTGTATTGATTGCTGCTGGTGCTCACATTAAGGGGGATGGCTGTATTGATTGCTGCTGGTGCTCACATTAAGGGGGATGGCTGTATTGATTGCTGCTGGTGCTCACATTAAGGGGGGATGGCCGTATTGATTGCTGCTGGTGCTCACATTAAGGGGGGATGGCTGTATTGATTGCTGCTGGTGCTCACATTAAGGGGGGATGGCTGTATTGATTGCTGCTGGTGCTCACATTAAGGGGGGATGGCTGTATTGATTGCTGCTGGTGCTCACATTAAGGGGGGATGGCTGTATTGATTGCTGCTGGTGCTCACATTAAGGGAGGATGGCTGTATTGATTGCTGCTGGTGCTCACATTAAGGGGGATGGCTGTATTGATTGCTGCTGGTGCTCACATTAAGGGAGGATGGCTGTATTGATTGCTGCTGGTGCTCACATTAAGGGGGGATGGCCGTATTGATTGCTGCTGGTGCTCACATTAAGGGGGGATGGCTGTATTGATTGCTGCTGGTGCTCACATTAAGGGGGATGGCTGTATTGATTGCTGCTGGTGCTCACATTAAGGGGGATGGCTGTATTGATTGCTGCTGGTGCTCACATTAAGGGGGGATGGCCGTATTGATTGCTGCTGGTGCTCACATTAAGGGAGGATGGCTGTATTGATTGCTGCTGGTGCTCACATTAAGGGGGATGGCTGTATTGATTGCTGCTGGTGCTCACATTAAGGGGGGATGGCTGTATTGATTGCTGCTGGTGCTCACATTAAGGGGGGATGGGCGTATTGATTGTTGGTGCACACATGAAGTGGGGATGGCTGTATTGATTGCTGCTGGTGCTCACATTAAGGGGGGATGGCTTTATTGATTGCTGCTGGTGCTCACATTAAGGGAGGATGGCTGTATTGATTGCTGCTGGTGCTTACATTAAGGGGGGATGGCTGTATTGATTGCTGCTGGTGCTCACATTAAGGGGGGATGGCTGTATTGATTGCTGCTGGTGCTCACATTAAGGGGGGATGGCTGTATTGATTGCTGCTGGTGCTCACATTAAGGGGGGATGGCTGTATTGATTGCTGCTGGTGCTCACATTAAGGGGGATGGCTGTATTGATTGCTGCTGGTGCTCACATTAAGGGGGATGGCTGTATTGATTGCTGCTGGTGCTCACATTAAGGGGGATGGCTGTATTGATTGCTGCTGGTGCTCACATTAAGGGGGGATGGTCGTATTGATTGCTGCTGGTGCTCTCATTAAGCGGGATGGCTGTTTTCATTACTGGTGCTCACATTAAGGGAGGATGGCTGTATTGATTGCTGCTGGTGCTTACATTAAGGGGGGATGGCTGTATTGATTGCTGCTGGTGCTCACATTAAGGGGGGATGGCTGTATTGATTGCTGCTGGTGCTCACATTAAGGGGGATGGCTGTATTGATTGCTGCTGATGCGGACATTAAGCGGATGGCTGTATTGATTGCTGCTGCTGCTCACATTAAGGGGATGGCCGTATTGATTGCTGCTGGTACTCACATTAAGAGGAATGGCCGTATTGATTGCTGCTGGTGCCCACATTAAGGGGGATGGCCGTATTGATTGCTGCTGGTGCTCACAATAAGGGGGATGGCTGTATTGATTGCTGCTGGTGCTCCCATTAAGGGGGATGGCTGTATTGATTGCTGCTGGTGCTCACATTAAGGGTGGATGGTTCTATTGATTGCTGCTGGTGCTCACATTAAGGGGATGGCTGTATTGATTGCTGCTGGTGCTCAGATTAAGTGGGGTTGGCTGTATTGATTGCTGCTGGTGCTCACATTAAGGGGGGATGGCTGTATTGATTGCTGCTGGTGCTCACATTAAGGGGGGATGGCTGTATTGATTGCTGCTGGTGCTCACATTAAGGGGGGATGGCTGTATTGATTGCTGCTGGTGCTCACATTAAGGGGGATGGCTGTATTGATTCCTGCTGGTGCTCCCATTATGGGGGGATGGCTGTATTGATTGCTGCTGGTGCTCACATTAAGGGGGATGGCTGTATTGATTGCTGCTGGTGCTCACATTAAGGGGGGATGGCCGTATTGATTGCTGCTGGTGCTCACATTAAGGGAGGATGGCTGTATTGATTGCTGCTGGTGCTCACATTAAGGGGGATGGCTGTATTGATTGCTGCTGGTGCTCACATTAAGGGGGGATGGCTGTATTGATTGCTGCTGGTGCTCACATTAAGGGAGGATGGCTGTATTGATTGCTGCTGGTGCTCACATTAAGGGGGGATGGCTGCATTGATTGCTGCTGGTGCTCACATTAAGGGAGGATGGCTGTATGATTGGTGCTGGTGGTCACATAAAGGGGGGATGCCGTATTGATTGCTGCTGGTGCTCACATTAAGAGGGATGGCTGTATTGATTGCTGCTGGTGCTCACATTAAGGGGGGATGGCTGTATTGATTGCTGCTGGTGCTCACATTAAGGGGGGATGGCTGTATTGATTGCTGCTGGTGCTCACATTAAGGGGGGATGGCTGTATTGATTGCTGCTGGTGCTCACATTAAGGGGGGATGGCTGTATTGATTGCTGCTGGTGCTCACATTAAGGGGGGATGGCTGTATTGATTGCTGCTGGTGCTCACATTAAGGGGGGATGGCTGTATTGATTGCTGCTGGTGCTCACATTAAGGGGGGATGGCTGTATTGATTGCTGCTGGTGCTCACATTAAGGAGGATGGCTGTATTGATTACTGCTGGTGCTCACATTAAGGGGGGATGGCTGTATTGATTGCTGCTGGTGCTCACATTAAGGGGGATGGCTGTATTGATTGCTGCTGGTGCTCACATTAAGGGGATGGCTGTATTGATTGCTGCTGGTGCTCACATTAAGGGGGGATGGCAGTATTGATTGCTGCTGGTGCTCACATTAAGAGGAGATGGCTATATTGATTGCTGCTGGTGCTCACATTAAGGGGGGATGGCTGTATTGATTGCTGCTGGTGCTCACATTAAGGGGGGATGGCTGTATTGATTGCTGCTGGTGCTCACATTAAGGGGGGCTGTATTGATTGCTGCTGGTGCTCATATTAAGGGGGGATGGCCGTATTGATTGCTGCTGGTGCTCACATTAAGGGGGGATGGCTGTATTGATTGCTGCTGGTGCTCACATTAAGGGGGGATGGCTGTATTGATTGCTGCTGGTGCTCACATTAAGGGGGGATGGCCGTATTGATTGCTGCTGGTGCTCACATTAAGGGGGGATGGCTGTATTGATTGCTGCTGGTGCTCACATTAAGGGGGATGGCTGTATTGATTGCTGCTGGTGCTCACATTTTGGGGGATGGCTGTATTGATTGCTGCTGGTGCTCACATTAAGGGGGGATGGCTGTATTGATTGCTGCTGGTGCTCACATTAAGGGGGGATGGCCGTATTGATTGCTGCTGGTGCTCACATTAAGGGGGGATGGCTGTATTGATTGCTGCTGGTGCTCACATTAAGGGGGATGGCTGTATTGATTGCTGCTGGTGCTCACATTAAGGGGGGATGGCTGAATAGATTGCTGCTGGTGCTCACATTAAGGGGTATGGCTGTATTGATTGCTGCTGGTGCTCACATTAAGGGGGATGGCTGTATTGATTGCTGCTGGTGCTCACATTAAGGGAGGATGGCTGTATTGATTGCTGCTGGTGCTCACATTAAGGGGGATGGCTGTATTGATTGCTGCTGGTGCTCACATTAAGGGAGGATGGCTGTATTGATTGCTGCTGGTGCTCACATTAAGGGGGATGGCTGTATTGATTGCTGCTGGTGCTCACATTAAGGGGGGATGGCTGTATTGATTGCTGCTGGTGCTCACATTAAGGGAGGATGGCTGTATTGATTGCTGCTGGTGCTCACATTAAGGGGGGATGGCTGTATTGATTGCTGCTGGTGCTCACATTAATGGGGTTTACCGTATTGATTGCTGCTGGTGCTCACATTAAGGGGGGATGGCTGTATTGATTGCTGCTGGTGCTCACATTAAGGGGGGATGGCTGTATTGATTGCTGCTGGTGCTCACATTAAGGGGGGATGGCTGTATTGATTGCTGCTGGTGCTCACATTAAGGGAGGATGGCTGTATTGATTGCTGCTGGTGCTCACATTAAGGGGGATGGCTGTATTGATTGCTGCTGGTGCTCACATTAAGGGGGATGGCTGTATTGATTGCTGCTGGTGCTCACATTAAGGGGGGATGGCTGTATTGATTGCTGCTGGTGCTCACATTAAGGGAGGATGGCTGTATTGATTGCTGCTGGTGCTCACATTAAGGGGGAATGGCCGTATTGATTGCTGCTGGTGCTCACATTAAGGGGGGATGGCGGTATTGATTGCTGCTGGTGGTCACATTAAGGGGTGATTGCCTTATTGATTGCTGCTGGTGCTCACATTAAGGGGGATGGCTGTATTGATTGCTGCTGGTGCTCATATTAAGGGGGATGGCTGTATTGATTGCTGCTGGTGCTCACATTAAGGGGGATGGGTGTATTGATTGCTGCTGGTGCTCCCATTAAGGGGGATGGCTGTATTGATTGCTGCTGGTGCTCACATTAAGGGGGGATGGCTGTATTGATTGCTGCTGGTGCTCACATTAAGGGGGGATGGCTGTATTGATTGCTGCTGGTGCTCACATTAAGGGGGATGGCTGTATTGATTGCTGCTGGTGCTCACATTAAGGGGGATGGCTGTATTGATTGCTGCTGGTGCTCACATTAAGGGGGGATGGCCGTATTGATTGCTGCTGGTGCTCACATTAAGGGGGGATGGCTGTATTGATTGCTGCTGGTGCTCACATTAAGGGGGGATGGCTGTATTGATTGCTGCTGGTGCTCACATTAAGGGGGATGGCTGTATTGATTGCTGCTGGTGCTCACATTAAGGGGGGATGGCCGTATTGATTGCTGCTGGTGCTCACATTAAGGGGGATGGCTGTATTGATTGCTGCTGGTGCTCACATTAAGGGGGGATGGCTGTATTGATTGCTGCTGGTGCTCACATTAAGGGGGATGGCTGTATTGATTGCTGCTGGTGCTCACATTAAGGGGGGATGGCTGTATTGATTGCTGCTGGTGCTCACATTAAGGGGGGATGGCTGTATTGATTGCTGCTGGTGCTCACATTTAGGGGGGATGGTTGTATTGATTGCTGCTGGTGCTCACATTAAGGGGGGATGGCTGTATTGATTGCTGCTGGTGCTCACATTAAGGGGAGATGACTGTATTGATTGCTGCTGGTGCTCACATTAAGGTGGGATGGCTGTATTGATTGCTGCTGGTGCTCACATTAAGGGGGGATGGCTGTATTGATTGCTGCTGGTGCTCACATTAAGGGGGGATGGCTGTATTGATTGCTGCTGGTGTGCTCACATTAAGGGGGATGGCTGTATTGATTGCTGCTGGTTCTCACATTAAGGGGGATGGCCGTATTGATTGCTGCTGGTGCTCACATTAAGGGGGGATGGCCGTATTGATTGCTGCTGGTGCTCACATTAAGGGGGGATGGCCGTATTGATTGCTGCTGGTGCTCACATTAAGGGGGATGGCTGTATTGATTGCTGCTGGTGCTCACATTAAGAGGGGATGGCTATATTGATTGCTGCTGGTGCTCACATTAAGGGGGATGGCTGTATTGATTGCTGCTGGTGCTCACATTAAGGGGGGATGGCCGTATTGATTGCTGCTGGTGCTCACATTAAGGGGGGATGGCTGTATTGATTGCTGCTGGTGCTCACATTAAATGGGGATGGCTGTATTGATTGCTGCTGGTGCTCACATTAAGGGGGATGGCTGTATTGATTGCTGCTGGTGCTCACATTAAGGGGGGATGGCCGTATTGATTGCTGCTGGTGCTCACATTAAGGGGGATGGCTGTATTGATTGCTGCTGGTGCTCACATTAAGGGGGGATGGCTGTATTGATTGCTGCTGGTGCTCACATTAAGGGGGGATGGCTGTATTGATTGCTGCTGGTGATCACATTAAGGGGGATGGCTGTATTGATTGCTGCTGGTCCTCACATTAAGGGGGGATGGCTGTATTGATTGCTGCTGATGCTCACATTAAGGGGGATGGCTGTATTGATTGCTTCTGGTGCTCACATTAAGGGGGATGGCCGTATTGATTGCTGCTGGTGCTCACATTAAGGGGGGATGGCTGTATTGATTGCTGCTGGTGCTCACATTAAGGGGGATGGCCGTATTGATTGCTGCTGGTGCTCACATTAAGGGGGATGGCTGTATTAATTGCTGCTGGTGGTCACATTCAGGGGGGATGGCTGAATAGATTGCTGCTGGTGCTCACATTGAGGGAGGATGGCTGTATTGATTGCTGCTGGTGCTCACATTAAGGGGGGATGGCTGTATTGATTGCTGCTGGTGCTCACATTAAGGGGGGATGGCCGTATTGATTGCTGCTGGTGCTCACATTAAGGGAGGATGGCTGTATTGATTGCTGCTGGTGCTCACATTAAGGGGGATGGCTGTATTGATTGCTGCTGGTGCTCACATAAAGGGAGGATGGCTGTAAGGATTGCTGCTGGTGCTCACTTTAAGGGGGATGGCTGTATTGATTGCTGCTGGTGCTCACATTAAGGGGGATGGCTGTATTGATTGCTGCTGGTGCTCACATTAAGGGGGGATGGCCGTATTTATTGCTGCTGGTGCTCACATTAAGGGGGATGGCCGTATTGATTGCTGCTGGTGCTCACATTAAGGGGGGATGGCTGTATTGATTGCTGCTGGTGCTCACATTAAGGGGGATGGCTGTATTGATTGCTGCTGGTGCTCACATTAAGGGGGATGGCTGTATTGATTGCTGCTGGTGCTCACATTTAGGGGGGAGGGCTGTATTGATTGCTGCTGGTGCTCACATTAAGGGGGATGGCTGTATTGATTGCTGCTGGTGCTCACATTAAGGGGGGATGGCTGGATTGATTGCTGCTGGAGCTGACATTAAGGGAGGATGGCTGTATTGTTTGCTGCTGGTGCTCACATTAAGGGGGGATGGCTGTATTGATTGCTGCTGGTGCTAACATTAAGGGGGATGGCTGTATTGATTGCTGCTGGTGCTCACATTAAGGGGGATGGCTGTATTGATTGCTGCTGGTGCTCACATTAAAGGAGGATGGCTGTATTGATTGCTGCTGGAGCTCAAATTAAGGGTGGATGGCCGTATTGATTGCTGCTGGTGCTCACATTAAGGGAGGATGGCTGTATTGATTGCTGCTGGTGCTCACATTAAGGGGGGATGGCCGTATTGATTGCTGCTGGTGCTCACATTAAGGGAGGATGGCTGTATTGATTGCTGCTGGTGCTCACATTAAGGGGGATGTCGGTTTTGATTGCTGCTGGTGCCCACATTAAGGGGGATGGCTGTATTAATTGCTGCTGGTGCTCACATTAAGGGGGGATGGCTGAATTGATTGCTGCTGGTGCTCACATTAAAGGGGGATGGCTGTTTTGATTGCTGCTGGTGCTCACATTAAGGGGGATGGCTGTATTGATTGCTGCTGGTGCTCACATTAAGGGGGGATGGCCGTATTGATTGCTGCTGGTGCTCACATTAAGGGGGGATGGCTGTATTGATTGCTGCTGGAGCTCACATTAAGGGGATGGCCGTATTGATTGCTGCTGGTGCTCACATTAAGGGGGGATGGCCGTATTGATTGCTGCTGGTGCTCACATCAAGGGGATGGCTGTATTGATTGCTGCTGGTGCTCACATTAAGGGGGGATGGCTGTATTGATTGCTGCTGGTGCTCACATTAAGGGGGGATGGCTGTATTGATTGCTGCTGGTGCTCACATTAAGGGGGGATGGCTGTATTGATTGCTGCTGGTGCTCACATTAAGGGGGATGGCTGTATTGATTGCTGCTGGTGCTCACATTAAGGGGGATGGCTGTATTGATTGCTGCTGGTGCTCACATTAAGGGGGGATGGCCGTATTGATTGCTGCTGGTGCTCACATTAAGGGGGGATGGCTGTATTGATTGCTGCTGGTGCTCACATTAAGGAAGGATGGCTGTATTGATTGCTGCTGGTGCTCACATTAAGGGGGGATGGCTGTATTGATTGCTGCTGGTGCTCACATTAAGGGGGTTTACCGTATTGATTGCTGCTGGTGCTCACATTAAGGGGGGATGGCAGTATTGATTGCTGCTGGTGCTCACATTAAGGGGAGATGGCTGTATTGATTGCTGCTGGTGTTCACATTAAGGGGGATGGCTGTATTGATTGATGCTGGTGCTCACATTAAGGGGGATGGCTGTATTGATTGATGCTGGTGCTCACATTAAGGGAGGATGGCAGTATTGATTGCTGCTGGTGCTCACATTAAGGGGGGATGGCTGTATTGCTTGCTGCTGGTGCTCACATTAAGGGGGATGGCTGCATTGGTTGCTGCTGGTGCTCACATTAAGGGGGATGGCTGTATTGATTGCTGCTGGTGCTCACATTAAGGGGATGGCTGTATTGATTGCTGCTGGTGCTCACATTAAGGGGGGTTGGCCGGATTGATTGCTGCTGGTGCTCACATTAAGGGGGGGTGGCTGTATTGATTGCTGCTGGTGCTCACATTAAGGGGGGATGGCTGTATTGATTGCTGCTGGTGCTCACATTAAGGGGGGATGGCTGTATTGATTGCTGCTGGTGCTCACATTAAGGGGGGATGGCCGTATTGATTGCTGCTGGTGCTCACATTAAGGGGGATGGCTGTATTGATTGCTGCTGGTGCTCACATTAAGGGAGGATGGCTGTATTGATTGCTGCTGGTGCTCACATTAAGGGGGGATGGCTGTATTGATTGCTGCTGGTGCTCACATTAAGGGGGGATGGCTGTATTGATTGCTGCTGGTGCTCACATTAAGGGGGGATGGCTGTATTGATTGCTGCTGGTGCTCACATTAAGGGGGGATGGCTGTATTGATTGCTGCTGGTGCTCACATTAAGGGGGGATGGCTGTATTGATTGCTGCTGGTGCTCACATTAAGGGGGATGGCTGTATTGATTGCTGCTGGTGCTCACATTAAGGGAGGATGGCTGTATTGATTGCTGCTGGTGCTCACATTAAGGGGGGATGGCTGTATTGATTGCTGCTGGTGCTCACATTAAGGGGGATGGGTGTATTGTTTGCTGCTGGTGCTCCCATTAAGGGGGATGGCTGTATTGATTGCTGCTGGTGCTCACATTAAGGGGGATGGCTGTATTGATTGCTGCTGGTGATCACATTAAGGGGGATGGCTGTATTGATTGCTGCTGGTGCTCACATTAAGGGGGGATGGCTGTATTGATTGCTGCTGGTGCTCACATTAAGGGGGATGGCTGTATTGATTGCTGCTGGTGCTCACATTAAGTGGGATGGCTGTATTGATTGCTGCTGGTGCTCACATTAATGGGGTTTACCGTATTGATTGCTGCTGGTGCTCACATTAAGGGGGGATGGCTGTATTGATTGCTGCTGGTGCTCACATTAAGGGGGGATGGCCGTATTGATTGCTGCTGGTGCTCACATTAAGGGAGGATGGCTGTATTGATTGCTGCTGGTGCTCACATTAAGGGGGGATGGCTGTATTGATTGCTGCTGGTGCTCACATTAAGGGATGATGGCTGTATTGATTGCTGCTGGTGCTCACATTAAGGGGGGATGGCTGTATTGATTGCTGCTGGTGCTCACATTAAGGGGGATGGCTGTATTGATTGCTGCTGGTGCTCATATTAAGGGGGGATGGCTGTTGATTGCTGCTGGTGCTCACATTAAGGGGGGATGGCTGTATTGATTGCTGCTGGTGCTCACATTAAGGGAGGATGGCCTGTATTGATTGCTGCTGGTGCTCACATTAAGGGGGGATGGCGGTATTGATTGCTGCTGGTGCTCACATTAAGGGGGGATGGCCGTATTGATTGCTGCTGGTGCTCACATTAAGGGGGGATGGCCGTATTGATTGCTGCTGGTGCTCACATTAAGGGGGATGGCCGTATTGATTGCTGCTGGTGCTCACATTAAGGGGGATGGCTGTATTGATTGCTGCTGGTGCTCACATTAAGGGGGTTTACCGTATTGATTGCTGCTGGTGCTCACATTAAGGGGGGATGGCTGTATTGATTGCTGCTGGTGCTCACATTAAGGGGGGATGGCTGTATTGATTGCTGCTGGTGCTCACATTAAGGGGGATGGCTGTATTGATTGCTGCTGGTGCTCACATTAAGGGGGGATGGCTGTATTGATTGCTGCTGGTGCTCACATTAAGGGGGGATGGCTGTATTGATTGCTGCTGGTGCTCACATTAAGGGGGGATGGCTGTATTGATTGCTGCTGGTGCTCACATTAAGGGGGATGGCTGTATTGATTGCTGCTGGTGCTCACATTAAGGGGGATGGCTGTATTGATTGCTTCTGGTGCTCACATTAAGGGGGATGGCCGTATTGATTGCTGCTGGTGCTCACATTAAGGGGGGATGGCTGTATTGATTGCTGCTGGTGCTCACATTAAGGGGGGATGGCTGTATTGATTGCTGCTGGTGCTCACATTAAGGGGGATGGCTGTATTGATTGCTGCTGGTGCTCACATTAAGGGGGGATGGCCGTATTGATTGCTGCTGGTGCTCACATTAAGGGGGATGGCTGTATTGATTGCTGCTGGTGCTCACATTAAGGGGGATGGCTGTATTGATTGCTGCTGGTGCTCACATTAAGGGGGGATGGCTGTATTGATTGCTGCTGGTGCTCAGATTAAGGGTGGTTGGCCGTATTGATTGCTGCTGGTGCTCACATTAAGGGGGATGGCTGTATTGATTGCTGCTGGTGCTCACATTAAGGGGGGATGGCCGTATTGATTGCTGCTGGTGCTCACATTAAGGGGGGATGGCCGTATTGATTGCTGCTGGTGCTCACATTAAGGGAGGATGGCCGTATTGATTGCTGCTGGTGCTCACATTAAGGGGGATGGCTGTATTAATTGCTGCTGGTGCTCACATTAAGGGGGGATGGCTGAATTGATTGCTGCTGGTGCTCACATTAAAGGGGGATGGCTGTTTTGATTGCTGCTGGTGCCCACATTAAGGGGGATGGCTGTATTAATTGCTGCTGGTGCTCACATTAAGGGGGGATGGCTGAATTGATTGCTGCTGTGCTCACATTAAGGGGGGATGGCCGTATTGATTGCTGCTGCTGCTGGTGCTCACATTAAGGGGGATGGCCGTATTGATTGCTGCTGGTGCTCACATTAAGGGGATGGCCGTATTGATTGCTGCTGGTGCTCACATTAAGGGGGGATGGCTGTATTGATTGCTGCTGGTGCTCACATTAAGGGGGATGGCTGTATTGATTGCTGCTGGTGCTCACATTAAGGGGGGATGGCTATTGATTGCTGCTGGTGCTCACATTAAGGGGGATGGCTGTATTGATTGCTGCTGGTGCTCACATTAAGGGGGGATGGCTGTATTGATTGCTGCTGGTGCTCACATTAAGGGAGGATGGCTGTATTGATTGCTGCTGGTGCTCACATTAAGGGGGGATGGCCGTATTGATTGCTGCTGGTGCTCACATTAAGGGGGTTTACCGTATTGATTGCTGCTGGTTCTCACATTAAGGGGGGATGGCTGTATTGATTGCTGCTGGTGCTCACATTAAGGGGGTGGCCGTATTGATTGCTGCTGGTGCTCACATTAAGGGAGGATGGCCGTATTGATTGCTGCTGGTGCTCACATTAAGGGAGGATGGCCGTATTGATTGCTGCTGGTGCTCACATTAAGGGGGGATGGCCGTATTGATTGCTGCTGGTGCTCACATTAAGGGGGGATGGCCGTATTGATTGCTGCTGGTGCTCACATTAAGGGGGGATGGCTGTATTGATTGCTGCTGGTGCTCACATTAAGGGGGTTTACCGTATTGATTGCTGCTGGTTCTCACATTAAGGGGAGATGGCTGTATTGATTGCTGCTGGTGCTCACATTAAGGGAGGATGGCTGTATTGATTGCTGCTGGTGCTCACATTAAGGGAGGATGGCTGTATTGATTGCTGCTGGTGCTCACATTAAGGGGGGATGGCTGTATTGATTGCTGCTGGTGCTCACATTAAGGGGGATGGCCGTATTGATTGCTGCTGGTGCTCACATTAAGGGAGGATGGCTGTATTGATTGCTGCTGGTGCTCACATTAAGGGAGGATGGCCGTATTGATTGCTGCTGGTGCTCACATTAAGGGGGATGGCTGTATTGATTGCTGCTGGTGCTCACATTAAGGGGGGATGGCCGTATTGATTGCTGCTGGTGCTCACATTAAGGGGTGATGGCCGTATTGATTGCTGCTGGTGCTCACATTAAGGGAGGATGGCTGTATTGATTGCTGCTGGTGCTCACATTAAGGGGGGATGGCTGTATTGATTGCTGCTGGTGCTCACATTATGGGAGGATGGCCGTATGGATTGCGGCTGGTGCTCACATTAAGGGGGGATGGCCGTATTGATTGCTGCTTGTGCTCACATTAAGGGGGGATGGCCATATTGATTGCTGCTGGTGCTCACATTAAGGGGGATGGCTGTATTGATTGCTGCTGGTGCTCACATTAAGGGGGGATGGCCGTATTGATTGCTGCTGGTGCTCACATTAAGGGGGGATGGCCGTATTGATTGCTGCTGGTGCTCACATTAAGGGGGGATGGCTGTATTGATTGCTGCTGGTGCTCACATTAAGGGAGGATGGCTGTATTGATTGCTGCTGGTGCTAACATTAAGGGGGATGGCTGTATTGATTGCTGCTGGTCCTCACATTAAGGGAGGATGGCTGTATTGATTGCTGCTGGTGCTCACATTAAGGGGGTATGGCCATATTGATTGCTGCTGGTGCTCACATTAAGGGGGATGGCCGTATTGATTGCTGCTGGTGCTCACATTAAGGGGGGATGGCCGTATTGATTGCTGCTGGTGCTCACATTAAGGGAGGATGGCTGTATTGATTGCTGCTGGTGCTCACATTAAGGGGGATGGCCGTATTGATTGCTGCTGGTGCTCACATTAAGAGGGATGGCCGTATTGATTGCTGCTGGTGCTCACATTAAGGGGGTATGGCCGTATTGATTGCTGCTGGTGCTCACATTAAGGGGTGATGGCTCTATTGATTGCTGCTGGTGCTCACATTAAGGGGGGATGGCCATATTGATTGCTGCTGGTGCTCTCCTTAAGGGGGGATGGCCGTATTGATTGCTGCTGCTGCTCACATTAAGGGAGGATGGCCGTATTGATTGCTGCTGGTGCTCACATTAAGGGGGGATGGCCGTATTGATTGCTGCTGGTGCTCACATTAAGGGGGATGGCCGTATTGATTGCTGCTGGTGCTCACATTAAGGGGGGATGGCCGTATTGATTGCTGCTGGTGCTCACATTAAGGGGGATGGCCGTATTGATTGCTGCTGGTGCTCACATTAAGGGGGGATGGCTGTATTGATTGCTGCTGGAGTTCACATTAAGGAGGGATGGCCGTATTGATTGCTGCTGGTGCTCACATTAAGGGGGGATGGCTGTATTGATTGCTACTGGTGCTCACATTAAGGGAGGAATGCTGTATTGATTGCTGCTGGTGCTCACATTAAGGGGGGATGTTTGTATTGATTGCTGCTGGTGCTCACATTAAGGGAGGATGGCTGCATTGATTGCTGCTGGTGCTCACATTAAGGGTTGATGGCTGTATTGATTGCTGGTGGTGCTCACATTAAGGGAGGATGGCTGCATTGATTGCTGCTGGTGCTCACATTAAGGGGGGATGGCTGTATTTATTGCTGCTGGTGCTCACATTAAGGGGGGATGGCCGTATTGATTGCTGCTGGTGCTCACATTAAGGGAGGATGGCTGTATTGATTGCTGCTGGTGCTCACATTAAGGGAGGATGGCTGTATTGATTGCTACTGGTGCTCACATTAAGGGGGGATGGATGTATTGATTGCTGCTGGTGCTCACATTAAGGGGGGATGGCAGTATTGATTGCTGCTGGTGCTCACATTAAGAGGAGATGGCTATATTGATTGCTGCTGGTGCTCACATTAAGGGGGGATGGCTGTATTGATTGCTGCTGGTGCTAACATTAAGGGGGATGGCTGTATTGATTGCTGCTGGTGCTCACATTAAGGGGGGATGGCTGTATTGATTGCTGCTGGTGCTAACATTAAGGGGGATGGCTGTATTGATTGCTGCTGGTGCTCACATTAAGGGGGATGGCTGTATTGATTGCTGCTGGTGCTCACATTAAGGGGGGATGGCCGTATTGATTGCTGCTGGTGCTCACATTAAGGGAGGATGGCCGTATTGATTGCTGCTGGTGCTCACATTAAGGGGGATGGGCGTATTGATTGCTGCTGGTTCTCACATTAAGGGGGATGGCCGTATTGATTGCTGCTGGTGCTCACATTAAGGGGGGATTGCCGTATTGATTGCTGCTGGTGCTCACATTAAGGGGGATGGCTGTATTGATTGCTGCTGGTGCTCACATTAAGAGGGGATGGCCATATTGATTGCTGCTGGTGCTCTCATTAAGGGTGGATGGCCGTATTGATTGCTGCTGGTGCTCACATTAAGGGGGGGATGGCCGTATTGATTGCTGCTGGTGCTCACATTAAGGGGGGATGGCTGTATTGATTGCTGCTGGTGCTCACATTAAGGGAGGATGGCTGTATTGATTGCTGCTGGTGCTCACATTAAGGGGGGATGGCTGTATTGATTGCTGCTGGTGCTCACATTAAGGGGGTATGGCCATATTGATTGCTGCTGGTGCTCACATTAAGGGGGATGGCCGTATTGATTGCTGCTGGTGCTCACATTAAGGGGATGGCTGTATTGATTGCTGCTGGTGCTCACATTAAGGGGGCATGGCCGTATTGATTGCTGCTGGTGCTCACATTAAGGGGGATGGCTGTATTGATTGCTGCTGGTGCTCACATTATGGGGGATGCCTGTATTGATTGCTGCTGGTGCTCACATTAAAGGGGGATGGCTGTATTGATTGCTGCTGGTGCTCACATTAAGGGGGGATGGCCGTATTGATTGCTGCTGGTGCTCACATTAAGGGGGGATGGCTGTATTGATTGCTGCTGGTGCTCACATTAAGGGAGGATGGCCGTATTGATTGCTGCTGGTGCTCACATTAAGGGGGATGGCTGTATTGATTGCTGCTGGTGCTCACATTAAGGGGGATGGCTGTATTGATTGCTGCTGGTGCTCACATTAAGGGGGATGGCCGTATTGATTGCTGCTGGTGCTCACATTAAGGGGATGGCTGTATTGATTGCTGCTGGTGCTCACATTAAGGGGGATGGCTGCATTGATTGCTGCTGGTGCTCACATTAAGCGGGGGTGGCTGTATTGATTGGTGCTTGTGCTCACATTAATGGGGTTTACCGTATTGATTGCTGCTGGTGCTCACATTAAGGGGGGTGGCCGTTTTGATTGCTGCTGGTGCTCACATTAAGGGGGATGGCTGTATTGATTGCTGCTGGTGCTCACATTAAGGGGGGATGGCTGTATTGATTGCTGCTAGTGCTCACATTAAGGGGTGATGGCTGTATTGATAGCTACTGGTGCTCACATTAAGGGAGGATGGCTGTATTGATTGCTGCTGGTGCTCACATTAAGTGGGGATGGCTGTATTGATTGCTGCTGGTTCTCACATTAAGGGGAATGGCCGTATTGATTGCTGCTGGTGCTCACATTAAGGGGGATGGCTGTATTGATTGCTGCTGGTTCTCACATTAAAGGGGATGGCCGTATTGATTGCTGCTGGTGCTCACATTAAGGGGGATGGCTGTATTGATTGCTGCTAGTGCTCACATTAAGGGGTGATGGCTGTATTGATAGCTACTGGTGCTCACATTAAGGGAGGATGGCTGTATTGATTGCTGCTGGTGCTCACATTAAGAGGGGATGGCTGTATTGATTGCTGCTGGTTCTCACATTAAGGGGGATGGCCGTATTGATTGCTGCTGGTGCTCACATTAAGAGGGGATGGCTGTATTGATTGCTGCTGGTTCTCACATTAAGGGGGATGGCCGTATTGATTGCTGCTGGTGCTCACATTAAGGGGGGATGGCTGTATTGATTGCTGCTGGTGCTCACATTAAGGGGGGATGGCCGTATTGATTGCTGCTGGTGCTCACATTAAGAGGGATGGTTGTATTGATTGCTGCTGGTGCTCACATTAAGGGAGGATGGCCGTATTGATTGCTGCTGGTGCTCACATTAAGGGGGATGGCTGTATTGATTGCTGCTGGTGCTCACATTAAAGGAGGATGGCTGTAATGATTGCTGCTGGTGCTCACATTAAGGGGGGGATGGCCGTATTGATTGCTGCTGGTGCTCACATTAAGGGGGATGGCTGTATTGATTTCTGCGGTGCTCACATTAAGGGGTGATGGCTGCATTGATTGCTGCTGGTGCTCACATTGAGGGGGGATGGCTGTATTGATTGCTGCTGGTGCTCACATTAAGGGGGGATGGCCGTATTGATTGCTGCTGGTGCTCACATTAAGGGAGGATGGCTGTATTGATTGCTGCTGGAGCTCACATTAAGGGAGGATGGCTGTATTGATTGCTACTGGTGCTCACATTAAGGGGGGATGGATGTATTGATTGCTGCTAGTGCTCACATTAAGGGGTGATGGCTGTATTGATAGCTACTGGTGCTCACATTAAGGGAGGATGGCTGTATTGATTGCTGCTGGTGCTCACATTAAGGGGGATGGCTGTATTGATTGCTGCTGGTTCTCACATTAAGGGGAATGGCCGTATTGATTGCTGCTGGTGCTCACATTAAGGGGGATGGCTGTATTGATTGCTGCTGGTTCTCACATTAAGGGGAATGGCCGTATTGATTGCTGCTGGTGCTCACATTAAGGGGGATGGCTGTATTGATTGCTGCTGGTGCTCACATTAAGGGGATGGCTGTATTGATTGCTGCTGGTGCTCACATTAAGGGTATGGCTGTATTGATTGCTGCTGGTGCTCACATTAAGGGGGATGGCCGTATTGATTGCTGCTGGTGCTCAAATTAAGGGGGATGGCTGTATTGATTGCTGCTGGTGCTCACATTAAGGGAGGATGGCCGTATTGATTGCTGCTGGTGCTCACATTAAGGGAGGATGGCCGTATTGATTGCTGCTGGTGCTCATATTAAAGGGGGATGGCCGTATTGATTGCTGCTGGTGCTCACATTAAGGGAGGATGGCTGTATTGATTGCTGCTGGTGCTCACATTAAGGGGGGTTGGCCGCATTGATTGCTGCTGGTGCTCACATTAAGAGAGGATGGCTGTATTTATTGCTGCTGGTGCTTACATTAAGGGAGGATGGCTGTATTGATTGCTGCTGGTGCTCACATTAAGGGGGGATGGCTGTATTGATTGCTACTGGTGCTCACATGAAGGGGGGATGGCTGCATTGATTGCTGCTGGTGCTCACATTAAGGGGGTTTACCGTATTGATTGCTGCTGGTTCTCACATTAAGGGGGGATGGCTGTATTGATTGCTGTTGGTGCTCACATTAAGGGGGGATGGCCGTATTGATTGCTACTGCTGCTCACATTAAGGGAGGATGGCCGTATTGATTGCTGCTGGTGCTCACATTAAGGGGGGATGGCCGTATTGATTGCTGCTGGTGCTCACATTAAGGGGGATGGCCGTATTGATTGCTGCTGGTGCTCACATTAAGGGGGGATGGCCGTATTGATTGCTGCTGGTGCTCACATTAAGGGGGATGGCCATATTGATTGCTGCTGGTGCTCACATTAAGGGGGGATGGCTGTATTGATTGCTGCTGGTGTTCACATTAAGGGGGGATGGCCGTATTGATTGCTGCTGGTGCTCACATTAAGGGGGGATGGCTGTATTGATTGCTGCTGGTGCTCACATTAAGGGGGGATGGCTGTATTGATTGCTACTGGTGCTCACATTAAGGGAGGAATGCTGTATTGATTGCTGCTGGTGCTCACATTAAGGGGGGATGTTTGTATTGATTGCTGCTGGTGCTCACATTAAGGGAGGATGGCTGTATTGATTGCTGCTGGTGCTCACATTAAGGGGGGATGTTTGTATTGATTGCTGGTGGTGCTCACATTAAGGGAGGATGGCTGTATTGATTGCTGCTGGTGCTCACATTAAGAGGAGATGGCCGTATTGATTGCTGCTGGTGCTCACATTAAGGGGGGATGGCTGTATTGATTGCTGCTGGTGCTCACATTAAGGCGGGATGGCCGTATTGATTGCTGCTGGTGCTCACATTAAGGGGGGATGGCCGTATTGATTGCTGCTGGTGCTCACATTAAGTGGGGATGGCTGTATTGATTGCTGCTGGTGCTCACATTAAGGGGGGATGGCTGTATTGATTGCTGCTGGTGCTCACATTAATGGGGGATGGCTGTATTGATTGCTGCTGGTGCTCACATTAAGGGGGTATTGCCGTATTGATTGCTGCTGGTGCTCACATTAAGGATGGATGGTTGTATTGATTGCTGCTGGTGCTCACATTAAGGGGGGATGGCCGTATTGATTGCTGCTGGTGATCTCATTAAGGGTGGATGGCCGTATTGATTGCTGCTGGTGCTCACATTAAGGGGGGGATGGCCGTATTGATTGCTGCTGGTGCTCACATTAAGGGTAGATGGCTGTATTGA
Source organism: Paralithodes platypus (assembly GCA_032716605.1). Lineage (NCBI taxonomy): Eukaryota > Metazoa > Arthropoda > Malacostraca > Decapoda > Lithodidae > Paralithodes > Paralithodes platypus. Next base: position 15,838,362 of record CM064580.1, on the reverse strand, counting down.
TTGCAGCTGGTGCTCACATTAAAGGGGGATGGCTGTATTGATTGCTACTTGTCCTCACATTAAGGGGGGATGGCCGTATTGATTGCTGCTGGTGCTCACATTAAGGGAGGATGGCTGCATTGATTGCTGCTGGTGCTCACATTAAGGGGGGATAGCTGTATTGATTGCTACTGGTGCTCACATTAGGGGGGATGGCTGTATTGATTGCTGCTGGTGCTCACATTAAAGGGGGATGGCCGTATTGATTGCTACTGGTGCTCACATTACGGGGGGATGGCCGTATTGAATGCTACTTGCGCTCACATTAAGGGGGGATGGCTGCATTGATTGCTGCTGGTGCTCACATTAAGAGGGGATAGCTGTATCGATTGCTGCTGGTGCTCACATTAAGGGGGGATGGGTGATTTGATTGCTGCTGGTGCTCACATTAAGGGAGGATGGCTGTATTGATTGCTGCTGGTGCTAACATTAAGGGGGGATGGCTGTATTGATTGCTACTGGTGCTCACATTAAGGGGGATGGCTGTATTGATTGCTGCTGGTGCTCACATTAAGGGGGGATGGCTGTACTGATTGCTGCTGGTACTCACGTTAAGTGGGGGTGACCGTATTGATTGCTGCTGGTGCTCACATTAAGGGGGGATGGCTGTACTGATTGCTGCTGGTGCTCACATTAAGGGGGGGTGGCCGTATTGATTGCTGCTGGTGCTCACATTAAGGGAGGAAGGCCGCATTGATTGCTGCTGGTGCTCACATTAAGGGGGGATGGCCGTATTGATTGCTGCTGGTGCTCACATTAAGGGGGGATGACCGTATTGATTGCTGCTCTTGCTCACATTAAGGGGGGATGGCCGTATTGATTGCTTCTGGTGCTCACATTAAGGGGGGATGGCCGTATTGATTGCTGCTGGTGCTCACATTAAGTGGGTATGGCTGTATTGATTGCTGCTGGTGCTCACAGTAAGGGGGGATGGCCGTATTGATTGCTTCTGGTGCTCACATTAAGGGGGGATGGCCGTATTGATTGCTGCTGGTGCTCACATTAAGTGGGGATGGCTGTATTGATTGCTGCTGGTGCTCACATTAAGGGGGGATGGCCGTATTGATTGCTGCTGGTGCTCACATCAAGGGGATGGCTGTATTGATTGCTGCTGGTGCTCACATTAAGAGGGGATGGCCGTATTGATTGCTGCTGGTGCTCACATATAGGGAGGATGGCTGTATTGATTGCTGCTGGTGCTCACATTAAGGGGGGATGGCTGTATTGATTGCTGCTGGTGCTCACATTAAGGGGTGATGGCCGTATTGATTGCTGCTGGTGCTCACATTAAGGGAGGATGGCTGTATTGATTGCTGCTGGTGCTCACATTAAGGGAGGATGGCTGTATTGATTGCTGCTGGTGCTCACATTAAGGGGGATGGCCGTATTGATTGCTGCTGGTGCTCACATTAAGGGGGGATGGCCATATTGATTGCTGCTGGTGCTCTCATTAAGGGTGGATGGCCGTATTGATTGCTGCTGGTGCTCACATTAAGGGGGGGATGGCCGTATTGATTGCTGCTGGTGCTCACATTAAGGGAGGATGGCTGTATTGATTGCTGCTGGTGTTCACATTAAGGGGGGATGGCTGTATTGATTGCTGCTGGTGCTCACATTAAGAGGGATGGCCGTATTGATTGCTGCTGGTGCTCACATTAAGGGGGTATGGCCGCATTGATTGCTGCTGGTGCTCACATTAAGTGGGGATGGCTCTATTGATTGCTGCTGGTGCTCACATTAAGGGGGGATGGCCATATTGATTGCTGCTGGTGCTCTCATTAAGGGTGGATGGCCGTATTGATTGCTGCTGGTGCTCACATTAAGGGGGGGATGGGCGTATTGATTGCTGCTGGTGCTCACATTAAGGGGGGATGGCTGTATTGATTGCTGCTGGTGCTCACATTAAGGGAGGATGGCTGTATTGATTGCTGCTGGTGCTCACATTAAGGGGGGATGGCTGTATTGATTGCTGCTGGTGCTCACATTAAGGGGGATGGCCGTATTGATTGCTGCTGGTGCTCACATTAAGGGGGGATGGCTGTATTGATTGCTGCTGGTGCTCACATTAAGGGGGATGGCTGTATTGATTGCTGCTGGTGCTCACATTAAGGGGGATGGCCGTATTGATTGCTGCTGGTGCTCACATTAAGGGGGATGGCTGTATTGATTGCTGCTGGTGCTCACATTAAGGGAGGATGGCTGTAATGATTGCTGCTGGTGCTCACATTAAGGGGGGGATGGCCGTATTGATTGCTGCTGGTGCTCACATTAAGGGGGATGGCTGTATTGATTTCTGCTGGTGCTCACATTAAGGGGTGATGGCTGCATTGATTGCTGCTGGTGCTCACATTAAGGGGGGATGGCTGTATTGATTGCTGCTTGTGCTCACATTAAGGGGGGATGGCCGTATTGATTGCTGCTGGTGCTCACATTAAGGGAGGATGGCTGTATTGATTGCTGCTGGAGCTCACATTAAGGGAGGATGGCTGTATTGATTGCTACTGGTGCTCACATTAAGGGGGGATGGATGTATTGATTGCTGCTAGTGCTCACATTAAGGGGTGATGGCTGTATTGATAGCTTCTGGTGCTCACATTAAGGGAGGATGGCTGTATTGATTGCTGCTGGTGCTCACATTAAGAGGGGATGGCTGTATTGATTGCTGCTGGTTCTCACATTAAGGGGAATGGCCGTATTGATTGCTGCTGGTGCTCACATTAAGGGGGATGGCTGTATTGATTGCTGCTGGTGCTCACATTAAGGGGATGGCTGTATTGATTGCTGCTGGTGCTCACATTAAGGGGATGGCTGTATTGATTGCTGCTGGTGCTCACATTAAGGGGGATGGCCGTATTGATTGCTGCTGGTGCTCAAATTAAGGGGGATGGCTGTATTGATTGCTGCTGGTTATCACATTAAGGGAGGATGGCCGTATTGATTGCTGCTGGTGCTCACATTAAGGGAGGATGGCCGTATTGATTGCTGCTGGTGCTCATATTAAAGGGGGATGGCCGTATTGATTGCTGCTGGTGCTCACATTAAGGGAGGATGGCTGTATTGATTGCTGCTGGTGCTCACATTAAGGGGGGTTGGCCGCATTGATTGCTGCTGGTGCTTACATTAAGAGAGGATGGCTGTATTTATTGCTGCTGGTGCTTACATTAAGGGAGGATGGCTGTATTGATTGCTGCTGGTGCTCACATTAAGGGGGGATGGCTGTATTGATTGCTACTGGTGCTCACATGAAGGGGGGATGGCTGCATTGATTGCTGCTGGTGCTCACATTAAGGGGGTTTACCGTATTGATTGCTGCTAGTGCTCACATTAAGGGGGGATGGCTGTATTGATTGCTGTTGGTGCTCACATTAAGGGGGGATGGCCGTATTGATTGCTACTGCTGCTCACATTAAGGGAGGATGGCCGTATTGATTGCTGCTGGTGCTCACATTAAGGGGGGATGGCCGTATTGATTGCTGCTGGTGCTCACATTAAGGGGGATGGCCGTATTGATTGCTGCTGGTGCTCACATTAAGGGGGGATGGCCGTATTGATTGCTGCTGGTGCTCACATTAAGGGGGATGGCCATATTGATTGCTGCTGGTGCTCACATTAAGGGGGGATGGCTGTATTGATTGCTGCTGGAGTTCACATTAAGGAGGGATGGCCGTATTGATTGCTGCTGGTGCTCACATTAAGGGGGGATGGCTGTATTGATTGCTACTGGTGCTCACATTAAGGGAGGAATGCTGTATTGATTGCTGCTGGTGCTCACATTAAGGGGGGATGTTTGTATTGATTGCTGCTGGTGCTCACATTAAGGGAGGATGGCTGTATTGATTGCTGCTGGTGCTCACATTAAGGGTTGATGGCTGTATTGATTGCTGGTGGTGCTCACATTAAGGGAGGATGGCTGTATTGATTGCTGCTGGTGCTCACATTAAGAGGAGATGGCCGTATTGATTGCTGCTGGTGCTCACATTAAGGGGGGATAGCTGTATTGATTGCTGCTGGTGCTCACATTAAGGGGGGATGGCTGTATTGATTGCTGCTGGTGCTCACATTAAGGCGGGATGGCCGTATTGATTGCTGCTGGTGCTCACATTAAGGGGGGATGGCCGTATTGATTGCTGCTGGTGCTCACATTAAGTGGGGATGGCTGTATTGATTGCTGCTGGTGCTCACATTAAGGGGGGATGGCTGTATTGATTGCTGCTGGTGCTCACATTAAGGGGGGATGGCTGTATTGATTGCTGCTGGTGCTCACATTAAGGGGGTATGGCCGTATTGATTGCTGCTGGCGCTCACATTAAGGGTGGATGGTTGTATTGATTGCTGCTGGTGCTCACATTAAGGGGGGATGGCCGTATTGATTGCTGCTGGTGCTCTCATTAAGGGTGGATGGCCGTATTGATTGCTGCTGGTGCTCACATTAAGGGGGGGATGGCCGTATTGATTGCTGCTGGTGCTCACATTAAGGGTAGATGGGTGTATTGATTGCAGCTGGTGCTCACATTAAAGGGGGATGGCTGTATTGATTGCTACTTGTCCTCACATTAAGGGGGGATGGCCGTATTGATTGCTGCTGGTGCTCACATTAAGGGAGGATGGCTGCATTGATTGCTGCTGGTGCTCACATTAATGGGGGATAGCTGTATTGATTGCTACTGGTGCTCACATTAGGGGGGATGGCTGTATTGATTGCTGCTGGTGCTCACATTAAAGGGGGATGGCCGTATTGATTGCTACTGGTGCTCACATTACGGGGGGATGGCCGTATTGAATGCTACTTGCACTCACATTAAGGGGGGATGGCTGCATTGATTGCTGCTGGTGCTCACATTAAGAGGGGATAGCTGTATCGATTGCTGCTGGTGCTCACATTAAGGGGGGATGTGTGATTTGATTGCTGCTGGTGCTCACATTAAGGGAGGATGGCTGTATTGATTGCTGCTGGTGCTAACATTAAGGGGGGATGGCTGTATTGATTGCTACTGGTGCTCACATTAAGGGGGATGGCTGTATTGATTGCTGCTGGTGCTCACATTAAGGGGGGATGGCTGTACTGATTGCTGCTGGTACTCACGTTAAGTGGGGGTGACCGTATTGATTGCTGCTGGTGCTCACATTAAGGGGGGATGGCTGTACTGATTGCTGCTGGTGCTCACATTAAGGGGGGGTGGCCGTATTGATTGCTGCTGGTGCTCACATTAAGGGAGGAAGGCCGTATTGATTGCTGCTGGTGCTCACATTAAGGGGGGATGGCCGTATTGATTGCTTCTGGTGATCACATTAAGGGGGGATGACCGTATTGATTGCTGCTCTTGCTCACATTAAGGGGGGATGGCCGTATTGATTGCTGCTGGTGCTCACATTAAGTTGGGATGGCTGTATTGATTGCTGCTGGTGCTCACATTAAGGGGGGATGGCCGTATTGATTGCTGCTGGTGCTCACATCAAGGGGATGGCTGTATTGATTGCTGCTGGTGCTCACATTAAGAGGGGATGGCCGTATTGATTGCTGCTGGTGCTCACATATAGGGAGGATGGCTGTATTGATTGCTGCTGGTGCTCACATTAAGGGGGGATGGCTGTATTGATTGCTGCTGGTGCTCACATTAAGGGGTGATGGCCGTATTGATTGCTGCTGGTGCTCACATTAAGGGAGGATGGCTGTATTGATTGCTGCTGGTGTTCACATTAAGGGGGGATGGCTGTATTGATTGCTGCTGGTGCTCACATTAAGGGGGATGGCCGTATTGATTGCTGCTGGTGCTCACATAAAGGGGGGATGGCCATATTGATTGCTGCTGGTGCTCACATTAAGGGGGATGGCCGTATTGATTGCTGCTGGTGCTCACATTAAGGGGGGGATGGCCGTATTGATTGCTGCTGGTGCTCACATTAAGGGAGGATGGCTGTATTGATTGCTGCTGGTGTTCACATTAAGGGGGGATGGCTGTATTGATTGCTGCTGGTGCTCACATTAAGAGGGATGGCCGTATTGATTGCTGCTGGTGCTCACATTAAGGGGGTATGGCCGTATTGATTGCTGCTGGTGCTCACATTAAGGGGTGATGGCTCTATTGATTGCTGCTGGTGCTCACATTAATGGGGATGGCCATATTGATTGCTGCTGGTGCTCTCCTTAAGGGTGGATGGCCGTATTGATTGCTACTGCTGCTCACATTAAGGGGGGGATGGCCGTATTGATTGCTGCTGGTGCTCACATTAAGGGGGATGGCTGTATTGATTGCTGCTGGTGCTCACATTAAGGGAGGATGGCTGTATTGATTGCTGCTGGTGCTCACATTAAGGGGGGATGGCTGCATTGATTGCTGCTGGTGCTCACATTAAGGGAGGATGGCTGTATTGATTGCTGCTGGTGCTCACATTAAGGGGGGATGGCTGTATTGATTGCTGCTGGTGCTCACATTAAGGGGGATGGCTGTATTGATTGCTGCTGGTGCTCACATTAAGGGAGGATGGCCGTATTGATTGCTGCTGGTGCTCACATTAAGGGGGATGGCTGTATTGATTGCTGCTGGTGCTCACATTAAGGGGGATGGCTGTATTGATTGCTGCTGGTGCTCACATTAAGGGGGGATGGCCGTATTGATTGCTGCTGGTGCTCACATTAAGGGGGATGGCTGTATTGATTGCTGCTGGTGCTCACATTAAGGGGTGATGGCTGCATTGATTGCTGCTGGTGCTCACATTAAGGGGGGATGGCTGTATTTATTGCTGCTGGTGCTCACATTAAGGGGGGATGGCCGTATTGATTGCTGCTGGTGCTCACATTAAGGGAGGATGGCTGTATTGATTGCTGCTGGTGCTCACATTAAGGGAGGATGGCTGTATTGATTGCTACTGGTGCTCACATTAAGGGGGGATGGATGTATTGATTGCTGCTAGTGCTCACATTAATGGGTGATGGCTGTATTGATAGCTGCTGGTGCTCACATTAAGGGAGGATGGCTATATTGATTGCCTCTGGTGCTCACATTAAGAGGGGATGGCTGTATTGATTGCTGCTGGTGCTAACATTAAGGGGGATGGCTGTATTGATTGCTGCTGGTGCTCACATTAAGGGGGGATGGCTGTATTGATTGCTGCTGGTGCTAACATTAAGGGGGATGGCTGTATTGATTGCTGCTGGTGCTCACATTAAGGGGGATGGCTGTATTGATTGCTGCTGGTGCTCACATTAAGGGGGGATGGCCGTATTGATTGCTGCTGGTGCTCACATTAAGGGAGGATGGCCGTATTGATTGCTGCTGGTGCTCACATTAAGGGGGATGGGCGTATTGATTGCTGCTGGTTCTCACATTAACGGGGATGGCCGTATTGATTGCTGCTGGTGCTCACATTAAGTGGGGATGGCCGTATTGATTGCTGCTGGTGCTCACATTAAGGGGGATGGCTGTATTGATTGCTGCTGGTGCTCACATTAAGGGGGGATGGCCATATTGATTGCTGTTGGTGCTCTCATTAAGGGTGGATGGCCGTATTGATTGCTGCTGGTGCTCACATTAAGGGGGGGGATGGCCGTATTGATTGCTGCTGGTGCTCACATTAAGGGGGGATGGCTGTATTGATTGCTGCTGGTGCTCACATTAAGGGAGGATGGCTGTATTGATTGCTGCTGGTGCTCACATTAAGGGGGGATGGCTGTATTGATTGCTGCTGGTGCTCACATTAAGCGTGGATGGGCGTATTGATTGCTGCTGGTGCTCACATTAAGGGGGGATGGCCGTATTGATTGCTGCTGGTGCTCACATTAAGGGAGGATGGCTGTATTGATTGCTGCTGGTGCTCACATTAAGGGGGGATGGCCGTATTGATTGCTGCTGGTGCTCACATTAAGGGGGATGGCTGTATTGATTGCTGCTGGTGCTCACATTAAGGGGGGATGGCCGTATTGATTGCTGCTGGTGCTCACATTAAGGGGGGATGGCTGTATTGATTGCTGCTGGTGCTCACATTATGGGGGATGCCTGTATTGATTGCTGCTGGTGCTCACATTAAAGGGGGATGGCTGTATTGATTGCTGCTGGTGCTCACATTAAGGGGGGATGGCCGTATTGATTGCTGCTGGTGCTCACATTAAGAGGGATGGCTGTATTGATTGCTGCTGGTGCTCACATTAAGGGAGGATGGCCGTATTGATTGCTGCTGGTGCTCACATTAAGGGGGATGGCTGTATTGATTGCTGCTGGTGCTCACATTAAGGGAGGATGGCTGTAATGATTGCTGCTGGTGCTCACATTAAGGGGGGGATGGCCGTATTGATTGCTGCTGGTGCTCACATTAAGGGGGATGGCTGTATTGATTTCTACTGGTGCTCACATTAAGGGGTGATGGCTGCATTGATTGCTGCTGGTGCTCACATTAAGGGGGGATGGCTGTATTGATTGCTGCTGGTGCTCACATTAAGGGGGGATGGCCATATTGATTGCTGCTGGTGCTCACATTAAGGGAGGATGGCTGTATTGATTGCTGCTGGAGCTCACATTAAGGGAGGATGGCTGTATTGATTGCTACTGGTGCTCACATTAAGGGGGAATGGATGTATTGATTGCTGCTAGTGCTCACATTAAGGGGTGATGGCTGTATTGATAGCTACTGGTGCTCACATTAAGGGAGGATGGCTGTATTGATTGCTGCTGGTGCTCACATTAAGAGGGGATGGCTGTATTGATTGCTGCTGGTTCTCACATTAAGGGGGATGGCCGTATTGATTGCTGCTGGTGCTCACATTAAGAGGGGATGGCTGTATTGATTGCTGCTGGTTCTCACATTAAGGGGGATGGCCGTATTGATTGCTGCTGGTGCTCACATTAAGGGGGGATGGCTGTATTGATTGCTGCTAGTGCTCACATTAAGGGGTGATGGCTGTATTGATAGCTACTGGTGCTCACATTAAGGGAGGATGGCTGTATTGATTGCTGCTGGTGCTCACATTAAGAGGGGATGGCTGTATTGATTGCTGCTGGTTCTCACATTAAGGGGGATGGCCGTATTGATTGCTGCTGGTGCTCACATTAAGAGGGGATGGCTGTATTGATTGCTGCTGGTTCTCACATTAAGGGGGATGGCCGTATTGATTGCTGCTGGTGCGCACTTTAGGGGTGGATGGCTGTATTTATTGCTGCTGGTGCTCACATTAAGGGGGGATGGCCGTATTGATTGCTGCTGGTGCTCACATTAAGAGGGATGGCTGAATTGATTGCTGCTGGTGCTCACATTAAGGATGGCCGTATTGATTGCTGCTGGTGCTCACATTAAGGGGGGATGGCTGTATTGATTGCTGCTGGTGCTCACATTATGGGAGGATGGCCGTATGGATTGCGGCTGGTGCTCACATTAAGGGGGGATGGCCGTATTGATTGCTGCTGGTGCTCACATTAAGGGGGATGGCTGTATTGATTTCTGCTGGTGCTCACATTAAGGGGTGATGGCTGCATTGATTGCTGCTGGTGCTCACATTAAGGGGGGATGGCTGTATTGATTGCTGCTGGTGCTCACATTAAGGGGGGATGGCCGTATTGATTGCTGCTGGTGCTCACATTAAGGGAGGATGGCTGTATTGATTGCTGCTGGAGCTCACATTAAGGGAGGATGGCTGTATTGATTGCTACTGGTGCTCACATTAAGGGGGGATGGATGTATTGATTGCTGCTAGTGCTCACATTAAGGGGTGATGGCTGTATTGATAGCTACTGGTGCTCACATTAAGGGAGGATGGCTGTATTGATTGCTGCTGGTGCTCACATTAAGAGGGGATGGCTGTATTGATTGCTGCTGGTTCTCACATTAAGGGGGATGGCCGTATTGATTGCTGCTGGTGCTCACATTAAGGGAGGATGGCTGTAATGATTGCTGCTGGTGCTCATATTAAGGGGGGGATGGCCGTATTGATTGCTGCTGGTGCTCACATTAAGGGGGATGGCTGTATTGATTTCTACTGGTGCTCACATTAAGGGGTGATGGCTGCATTGATTGCTGCTGGTGCTCACATTAAGGGGGGATGGCTGTATTGATTGCTGCTGGTGCTCACATTAAGGGGGGATGGCCGTATTGATTGCTGCTGGTGCTCACATTAAGGGAGGATGGCTGTATTGATTGCTGCTGGAGCTCACATTAAGGGAGGATGGCTGTATTGATTACTACTGGTGCTCACATTAAAGGGGGATGGATGTATTGATTGCTGCTAGTGCTCACATTAAGGGGTGATGGCTGTATTGATAGCTACTGGTGCTCACATTAAGGGAGGATGGCTGTATTGATTGCTGCTGGTGCTCACATTAAGAGGGGATGGCTGTATTGATTGCTGCTGGTTCTCACATTAAGGGGGATGGCCGTATTGATTGCTGCTGGTGCTCACATTAAGAGGGGATGGCTGTATTGATTGCTGCTGGTTCTCACATTAAGGGGGATGGCCGTATTGATTGCTGCTGGTGCTCACATTAAGGGGGGATGGCTGTATTGATTGCTGCAAGTGCTCACATTAAGGGGTGATGGCTGTATTGATAGCTACTGGTGCTCACATTAAGGGAGGATGGCTGTATTGATTGCTGCTGGTGCTCACATTAAGAGGGGATGGCTGTATTGATTGCTGCTGGTTCTCACATTAAGGGGGATGGCCGTATTGATTGCTGCTGGTGCTCACATTAAGGGGGATGGCTGTATTGATTGCTGCTGGTTCTCACATTAAGGGGGATGGCCGTATTGATTGCTGCTGGTGCTCACATTAAGGGGGGATGGCTGTATTGATTGCTGCTGGTGCTCACATTAAGGGTGGATGGCCGTATTGATTGCTGCTGGTGCTCACATTAAGAGGGATGGCTGTATTGATTGCTGCTGGTGCTCACATTAAGGGAGGATGGCCGTATTGATTGCTGCTGGTGCTCACATTAAGGGGGATGGCTGTATTGATTGCTGCTGGTGCTCACATTAAGGGAGGATGGCTGTAATGATTGCTGCTGGTGCTCACATTAAGGGGGGATGGCCGTATTGATTGCTGCTGGTGCTCACATTAAGGGGGATGGCTGTATTGATTTTTGCTGGTGCTCACATTAAGGGGTGATGGCTGCATTGATTGCTGCTGGTGCTCACATTAAGGGGGATGGCTGTATTGATTGCTGCTGGTGCTCACATTAAGGGGGGATGGCCGTATTGATTGCTGCTGGTGCTCACATTAAGGGAGGATGGCTGTATTGATTGCTGCTGGAGCTCACATTAAGGGAGGATGGCTGTATTGATTGCTACTGGTGCTCACATTAAGGGGGGATGGATGTATTGATTGCTGCTAGTGCTCACATTAAGGGGTGATGGCTGTATTGATAGCTACTGGTGCTCACATTAAGGGAGGATGGCTGTATTGATTGCTGCTGGTGCTCACATTAAGAGGGGATGGCTGTATTGATTGCTGCTGGTTCTCACATTAAGGGGAATGGCCGTATTGATTGCTGCTGGTGCTCACATTAAGGGGGATGGCTGTATTGATTGCTGCTGGTGCTCACATTAAGGGGATGGCTGTATTGATTGCTGCTGGTGCTCACATTAAGGGGATGGCTGTATTGATTGCTGCTGGTGCTCACATTAAGGGGGATGGCCGTATTGATTGCTGCTGGTGCTCAAATTAAGGGGGATGGCTGTATTGATTGCTGCTGGTGCTCACATTAAGGGAGGATGGCTGTATTGATTGCTGCTGGTGCTCACATTAAGGGGGGATGGCTGTATTGATTGCTGCTGGTGCTCACATTAAGGGGGGATGGCTGTATTGATTGCTGCTGGTGCTCACATTAACGGGGGATGGCTGTATTGATTGCTGCTGGTGCTCACATTAAGGGGGGATGGCTGTATTGATTGCTGCCGGTGCTCACATTAAGTGGGGATGGCCATATTGATTGCTGCTGGTGCTCACATTAACCCGGGAACTGCGGGGAGACTCTTAAGAGTTCCCCCGGCGGACTGCGGGAAGACTCTTAAGAGTAAGGGAAAACAAATCCATTTAAAACACCCCCCAAAAAAAATGTTTTGTTTTAATTTGTTTATTTTGTTTTATTTTTTTTGGCCCCTGGGCCATGCCAAATATCACTCCTCCACCTCCGCTCCTTCCCCACTTTCCTCCCCTCCTTCAGTTATCACCTATTTTCCCTGTTATTCCCTTATTCTCTGGTTAATTTTCGTGCTAACATTAGCGAGTTGGTAGCAGGGCGTTGTCATCACTGTTACTAAGCGTGGGAAAGAGCGAGAGAGAGACTATTGCGGAACAGTGTCTCTCCAGACAAGGGGAGGGGTGGAGGGCAGGGAGGTTGCCTCAGCCATACATTATGTAACTCCCGGCCTGTATCGCCGATTTTGACAATCCAAACACTGTTTCCACTTGTTTTATTGTTGTAACAGGTTAATACCTTTATAATCAACCTATAATAGGTGCATAGGGATAAGTATTAATGCTATTTATGGTAAAATAACGATGTTAGTGATGGGAACAGCTCAAATACGTTAGCACAGGAGTGTGGTGTCTCATACCCCCCATGCGCACTTCTTAGGGGGGGGATGGCCGTATTGATTGAGTAGATTGCTGCTGGGGCTCACATTAAGGGGGGATGGCCGTATTGATTTCCTCATTGATGTGGCTTATTATCATGTTTTTATTTTTCTCCTTAGACCTCCATCAAGCTTTAAAAAAAAAAAAAAAAAACTCCTTCAAAATAAATGTGTACATTTTTCGGTAGAAAAATTACCCGGTCGAAGGCCGGTTTCTCTTAAATTACAGGCCCGCTATGGATCGCCAGGAAAAAAATAGACATCTACATGAAACGAAAAGTCTTAATATTGACGAATAAATAGTGTGAAAAGTCTTAAAATCGCCAAACTAATGGGCCAAACGTCATACATTCCGAAAACAAATGGGGCTAAACATGAGGAAAAAGGTGGACCAGAAAAAGGAACCAATCTCCTTAAGTTTTTTTTTTCTGGACCCCGTTCTCCCTCATGCTTTTCCCCATTACTTTTCTAGCTATCTATATATTGCCTGACGCCGTGATCCCCGAAGGGGTGGAAACGAACGAACCGCCCGCATGCACCTCTGTCCCCAGTCAGTCGACGCCCCTCCCCCCAACCAGCACCGCCCTCGTTCATGTACTTCCTCACTCCATCCTTCCACCTCATATTCGGTCTACCTCTCCCTCTCTGTCCCTCCACCTCGCTCTCGTACACCCTCTTAGTCATTCTCTCGCTTTCCATACGTTCCATATGGCCGAACCATCTCAAGTTGTTCCTTTTCACACTTTCCAGCACATCTACCTCCACACCACACCTCCTTCTTACTTCCTCATTAGTCTGTCTATCCCTCCATGTAACTCCGCACGCACTCCTTAAGTAATTCATTTCCACTGCTCTCACTCTTGGTCTGAGTCTCTCAACCAACGTCCATGCTTCGCTTCCGTAAGTCAGTGTCGGGATTACCACACTGTCATGCATGGACTTCTTCACTTCCATACTGACCACCCTATTTCTTGTTACTGCATTTTGCATTCCTACAACCCTCTTCCCCTGTTGTACCCTCTCCCGCACTTCTTCATCCATTACTTTTGAGATTTTAATACTTTTACTCCATCGGCTTAGAGATTTTAGTCCCTTTCGCCCCATTTTTTTGTCAATTTTAAGACCTTTCGTGACATTTAGGGGCCGATTTTATCTTGGCGAGTAATAACGAGCCTATAATTATACATACACAATTATACATACACTGTTATACATACACTATTATACATACACTATTATGCATACACAATTATACATACACTATTATACATACACAATTATACATACACTGTTATACATACACTATTATACATACACTATTATACATACACAATTATACATACACTATTATACATACACTATTATACATACACTATTATACATACACTATTATACATACACTATCATACATACACTATTATACATACACTATTATACATACACTGTTATAAATACACTATTATACATACACTATTATACATACACTATTATACATACACTATTATACATACACTATTATACATACACTATCATACATACACTATTATACATACACTATTATACATACACTATCATACATACACTATTATACATACACTATTATACATACACTATTATACATACACTATCATACATACACTATTATACATACACTATTATACATACACTATTATTCATACACTATCATACATACACTATTATACATACACTATTATACATACACTATCATACATACACTATTATACATACACTATTATGCATACACTATTATACATACACTATCATACATACACTATTATACATACACTATTATACATACACTATTATTCATACACTATCATACATACACTATTATACATACACTATTATACATACACTATCATACATACACTATTATGCATACACTATTATACATACACTATTATACATACACTATCATACATACACTATTATACATACACTATTCATGATATTATAGCCCTACTTGTTTTCAATGAAGAATGAACGAATAAGGAATAAAGTAGTGTAACGAAACATGGCAGCAAATCATAATGGAAGTTTATATGAAGGTAAGAACATGTCATATTAAGGGAGTAGTGGCTATATTTTAGGTCTATGTATTCATCTATTTATTTTATTTATATATTATTTTTCCTCGCTAGACATCCATTGAGATTAATAAAACAACCTCCTAGTCCTACCTTCAAAATACATATGTACATTTTTGGGCAGAACAATTTCCCGGCTGAAGGGCGGTTTCTCTTAAAATTACAAGCCACTATTGCTCGCCAGAAGAAAACAAATCGACACCTAAATGGCATAAAAGGTCTATATATTGACAAAGAGAAGGGGTGAAAGATCTTAAAATCGCTAAACTAATGGAACGAATGTCTTAAACTCTTAAAGCTATTGGTACTAAAGCTTAAGGGGAGGTGTGGTGGAGTGGTCATGCCACTGGACAGGTACTCAAATGAACCTGGGTTCGAATCCCGATATGTCAATAGGAAGATATTTTGGGATGGAATTTGTGCTGTACCTTGTATCAGTGCATTACCACAAAAGCCCACCAAAATGCCAAAGAATACACTCATTGCTCCCTGATTCAATAGCACTCTATGAATATTCCTATATTCAAAATATGCTACAGGGTGAGTTAATTGCTAAATAGGTGGTATCTGATAGTGAGGGTCCGAGTCTGAGGGGAGGACAGTGAAACACAGGGGTGAAGCGGCTTCAGAAATGGGGCTGCGTCAAGCCATGAGTGGGTGCTTCGCGTGTCTCACTCCCTAGACTGGAACAAGACCTCACCGGCCTCACCGTGTTCAGCGGTGGAGTGTACAGGCTCTCAGTTTATGTCCGAGAGGGAGTAGTTGGAATATAGAAAGAAAAAAAAACATGAAAGAGAAAAAGCAAGTATCTCTCCCTTAAGTGGAGTGGATTATGATTACAATATGACTATCAGGATAACCATTACCTTGCTCAAACCCAGGAAGTGCGATAGTCCTCACGCAAGGCACAATATTTAAACATGTGTAAAAAGAACCCTCTCAAATACGTGCTAGTGCCGGGAAATGTCTCAAAATTGGATGACACATGGAAAGTACTCGTATCTCCCTATACCACATCCTCCACTCCTCCCCCCTTCATACTCCACCCCATCCCTCCCCCAACTTGACCTTTTATGTTGTCCATTGATTAGCAGTTCACTCCTCCCACCCTTTATACCCCCCCCCCTCTCTTCCCTCCTTCAACTTGACCTTATAATGTTTCCATTTGTTAGCAGTCAACTTCTCCACCACTATATACCCCACTCCTCCCTCCCTCAACTTGACCTTATATTTTGTCAATTTATTAGCAGTTCACCCCCGCCTTTACACCCCCCCTTCCCATCCTCAAGTTGATCTTGTATTTTGTACTTTTATTACCAGTCCATGGAATTGTAAAGAGCATGCAAATGTAGAGGAGAAATAAATATTGTTGTTTAAAAGGCAAAGTGAGTTCTGACTACAATGTCAATGAGGATAACCAATACATTGTCCAAACCTCGGAAGTGTGATACGCCTCAAGCAAAGCATGGTATTTAAACATGTATAAAAAGAACCCTTCAAATACCGTGCCAGTGCCGGAAAATATTTCAAAATGTATATGACAAATATGAAGTAGTAGTATCCCCCTACCCCCCCCACCCCCCCCCCCTCCTTCACTGAAACTCGGATGTCTGAAGCAACTGCCAGCAGCCCCTTCTCTCTATCCTCCTACATTATCTATCCTAGCTTCAAAGCCAAAGGCGGATGTTGTGTATACGTACAAAACAAACTCACTTGCTCTTGTGACTCCAACTTCGATTGCTCTGATTTCTTAACTTTATGGCTCAAACTATCTTGTCACTCTCATACTAAATATTTATGTGTTGTCTATCTTTCTCTTTACTCTACTGACTTTCCCAAATGCTTTGACTATCTAAACTCTAAAGTGGAACACATCCTATCTATCTCTCCTTTCTCGGAAATCTCCATCTTATTAAATTTCAACGTTCACCGACATTGGCTCTCCTCTCTTTCCACTGAACAACCTGGGGAAAAAGCCTACATCTGTTCTAACCTAAATGACCTAGACAAATTGGTCCAGCAACTTCCAAATATCCCAGAACGCTTCAGAAATCGGCCCAACACTCTTAACTTGTTTCTAACTTCCAACCCTTCCACTTATGCTATCAATCTTTTCTCTCCTTTGGGTTCCTCCGACCATAAACTTATCTCTGTTACCTGTCCTATCTCTCCAGCACGAGCACCCGATCCTCCTAGTCGCCGGCGCTGGTGGCACTTTAGTGCTGCTGACTGGGAGGCTCTTCAGCAGTACTTCTTTGATTTCTCATGGAATGATTTTTGCTTCTGTGGCCAGGGACCACGGTAATCCTGTCGGGCATGGAAGCATACATTCCATTCTCTTTCTCTCAGTTTAATGCTAAGAAATCTTGGTATACTCACACTTGTTCTACTGATGTCCACACTAAGGGGAGAAAGCATTCAAACGGTACTGTTGCCTTCAAACTCAAGAATCTCATTCTTCCTATGTTTCTGGCCACAATCAAGCCAAATCTGTTCTTCGACTAGCCAAATACTCTTTCATCAATAATTAATACACTGTACTATCTAACTCTAGCTCTGCCCAAACTTTCTGGCATCTAGCCAAAATCCTCTCCAACAATTTTCCTTCCTCATCTTTACCTCCCCTTTTCCAGTCTGACGGCACTACCGTCACTTCTTCCTTTGACAAAGCTGAAAGCTTCACCCAAACTTTCGCTGGAAACTCCACCTTAAGTTATTCCAGTGCTACTCCTCCTTCTCCACCCCCCTCTTCCATACATATGCCTAATATCCTAATATCTTCCAAAGATGTACTTTCTACCCTCTCTGGGCTTAATACTAAAGCAGGTGTCACACTATGCCGAATTGAGTGCCGACGCTCCACGACTTAAGGGTCGGGAGCAGATCTTTGCCTACATCGCCGCACGACGTGGGCGGGTGCCAACTCAAGAGAGACGTCGGGAGAGGTCGTCAGGGGCCTCAGGAAAAGTTCTACACGCACAAATTTCAAAAGTTGACTCGACAGGAGGTGAGGTCAAGAAAATGGACTGGACGGGGACGGTAGGCGGGCGGCGTTGGGCGGCGTCCAGTAGGCATCAGGCGGTACAAGAGCGTCCACCTGTCTGTGTCTGACGCCGCTATAAGGTACCGGTAACGCCCAGGCAGCGTCATAGGGGAGGGCCGTCCGTGAGTCCGCGACCTGGCAACGTCGCACGGGACATCGATGATAGAGGGTCTTGGGGGTGTTTGTTTTAAGCTTGATGGAGGTCTAACGAGGAAACTAAAAAATAAATGAATATATAAATAAATAGACCCCCAAAAATCACCAGTGTCCCCTTAATCCGATCCCATCAACGAGTGCCTTAGTTCTGCCCTACTTAGACGATTTTATGCAGCTTAAGAACGGTCTGTGGGAGTTAAGAGAGATAAATGAGAGGAATGGAGGTCTTGTGATTGCTACAGGCCTTTCGTAAGCATAATAAAATAACCTAATAGTTGCCAGACTATAACGAGAAATACGTCACCGGTACTGAAAGGGTTAACTGTAGATGGCCTTGTTTTGCCAATTACTCAAAGAACCACTTAATTAAGGTGAGATGGGCGTATTTATTTGCTCATTTATGGATCTTTTTATTATGTTTTTAGTGTCCTCCCTAGATCTCAAGCTTAGTACCCCCCCTTCCCCCCCCACCCCCACCCACACACACACACAAACGTCGCCTCCGACGGACCGGTTTGCCTCGGTCGGGGTCAAGTGTGACGGAGTAGGGGTCCAGTAGGCTGTCCATCGTCGCCGTAGTATCTATAGACGCCGCCCTACCTCCTATACTGTAGGCGCCGCTCATCAGGAGCATTATCGCCAACCAGTTTGCGTGCTACGACGCATGACGCCGCCCCGGCGGTGTCATTTATCTCCCTTAGGTCTTCCATGGTTGCCGCTCGACACCGTCCAGTTGCCGTTAGGCAGCGTGCCCGTCCATAGTGCCCACCGTGGGCGGAACGTTCCGTCCCTCGATCACCCACGTTACTCGCCAGTGGTCTCCCCCTTCTATCGCCACTCCTTAAATCGTGGAACGTCGGCACCTAATTCAGCATAGTGTGACACTTGCTTAAGCAGGCGTACATACCGGATGGTGTTATTCCTGCTGTACTAAAAAACTGTGCTTCTGTGCTGACTCCCTGCCCAGGCAAACTGCTCTAATATCTTCCCTTCTTACTGGAAGTTTACTCTCATTTAACCTTGTCCCAAAGAAGGGTGACCGCTCTCAACCCTCCAACTATCGTCAAATTGTTCTAATTTCTTGCATCTCCAAATTTTTAAAACTTTTCTTACTTCAAAATTTCTTAGGTATTTCTCTTCCCATAATCTACTCTCGGATTACCAGTATGGCTTCCTTAGGGGTCGCTCTTTCATGTCTTACTAACTCTTGTTCATCCTCCTTACGGGACATCGGTGAGACCTTTTCTATTGCGCTATACATATCGAGGGCCTTCGATGGAGTCTGACATGAGTCTCTGATTTCTTAACTGCTCTCCTTCAGTTTGTATCCCTCCATCTGTGCCTTTATCTCTAATTTCCTTTCTGGCCATTCCATAGCTGCTGTTGTGGATGCCCATTGGTCACTTCCTGAACCTATCAACTCCAGTGTTCCTCAGGGTTCTGTTCTATCTCAAGTTCTTTTTCTAATATTCATTAATGATCTTCTCAACTGTATTTTCAGTCCTATTTATTCATATGCTGATGACTCTACCTTACACTATTCAGCTAATGTTTTCGAAAGCCCCAGCAAGCAATTACTCAAAAACTCAAATGATGAGGCCATAGAACACAGTCTTATCTTCTGATGTATCAACCATTTCCAACTGAGGCAAAGACAATCTTGTTACTTTTAATGCTTCCAAAACCCAATTTCTCCATTTATCTACCCGTCACAGATTCCCACGAGCAAATCCCCTATACTTCAACAATACACGGATCAACCCTGCATCTTCTCTCAGTATTCTTGGTGTTTCTTTTTCTTCTGATTTTTCTTGGAAAGACCATATTACCACTCTTGCCAAAACGGCTTCCCAGAAGCTGGGTGTGCTGAACCGCTTCAGGGGGTTCTTTACCCCTGCACAGCTTTTTGCACTGTACAGGGGCACAGAGCATCCATGTAATGAGTATTATTTGCATGCGTGGGGAGGATCCTTTCACACAGCACTTCTAGACAAAGTAGAAAAGAAAGCCTTTTCGTCTAATTTACTTGCGTCCTCTCACCGATCCTCTGCAATCTCACTTCCTTCGACGCAATGTTGCATCTCTCTCGCTATTCTACCGCTATTACAATAAGTAATGTTCCTCAGAGCTCTCTCAGTGTATATATCCTCCTATACGTAGTTTATGTAACACCCGTCTTGCAACACAATCCCACCCATACTCTATGCAACTCTCCAACCCAAGAGTGAAACAATATTCCCAATCTTTCTTTTATCAAGCAGCTGAGCTCTGAAACTCTCTCCCTTAATCCGTCTTTCCCTCATCCTATGACTTAAATTGCTTCAAATTGTGTGTACAGGCATTTTGATTTTAGCCTTGTCACTCTTTCAACTTTGAGGGAGGCACTCGTCACAGACAATATTGCCTTTGTTCTCCCTCATCCACATAGAAAAAAACAAAACCAAAAAACATCCTCCACTCTCCCCCCCCCCCCCCTCCCCCGCCTGTAAACCCCTCCCCCCTCCCTCCCTCATCTTGACCTCTAATGTTGTCCATATATTTATTATGTTTTCTCCACTAACCGATTAATGAAATTACCAAACACATGTGGCAGTCCGGGGATTAAAATTTTAACAGAGCATGCAAATATAGAGGAGAAAGAAAAACTATTGGTTCTCAGACAAAGTGGATTATGACTACCATGCCTACGAGGATAACCATTACCACGTTCAGCAACAACATAAAGGCAGCTGTAATGGTTGGGGACCCAGCTGCGGCCTTCACAATGTTCACGGGCGAGTGTGCAATAATACTTCAGGTGGTATTTAAGTTGGAGGGCTTAAACTGGGCTGTGGTTTGCCGTGGCGCTCATCTTCGTATCCTTTTCATTATATGCTGGCAAGTATTTGACGATTTTAACAGCTTAGGAAGGACGTCTGCCCATTAAAATGTTACAGGCTATCTCAATTAGTCCTTGTAGCTACCATTTATTCTTCTTAAGCTTCAATTTTTGTTTAAATATAGCAATGATAGAAATAGAAATACGTCGCTAATACAGAAGGAGTTAAAGCTTGTGATGGGTATCTTGAGTGAGTTATCCAGCCCGGTACGCAGGGGTACTGCATAGTAAAGTGCCTTTATATAGAGAAGGGCGACACAGGGGACACGGAAGTCAGTACAAATATGGGGCCCGGGAAATTAAAATGTCCTGATGGATATAGATTGGCAATGCAGAGAGGCTTAACAAGAATAAGTCATTCAGTCAGTCAGTAACCAAACTCGCACTCCTTTCAAAGGGTAAAGAGGTTCTGTAAGAAACCTTGGAAAAGGAACAGAGATGACAGGGACAGGCTATAGTCTATATAGTAGACGCCAGCGAAGAGGAGGCACTCTAGCACCAGCCCCTAGATTCATTGGCTTCACCTCAGATGCTATACATTTTTCACAACCCATGACGATTCACGTCAACATTTCAGGTTCGTTATTTAAAAGGGTACAGAGGCCTTCATGATTGTGCTCTCTCTAACAAACTTGATTCAATCATTCCTATCGTGATATGCAACTACTTTTGCTTCATTCACTCACGACTTTTTATTATTATGACATACCAGAGTTTGCACCCCTAAATCAATGTTGGCACTAACACACCTCTCACTGTTTCCATACTCAAGTTTCGCCTCTTGATCTTATAGCGTAATGGGATCATTTAGGATTAACTATTACTTACTCCTGAATTAACACATAGATTTTCACTAAACGTTAGATATATCTTAAATGCCTACAAAAAGATCAGCAAGCAAAACAATTATTGCAATATTAGTAAAAGGTCGAGATCACAGGTCAAGGGCAAATGTTAGGGTCAATAGGCCTATATGTTTGTTTAACTATATATTTGAATATCACCAAATTTGCTAAAATGCTTGACCTTGTGTTACTCTGTGTTCTACCTTTCTAGCATATTTTCCTCTTTTCTGAAACAATGGCTCCAGGATAAATAACTTATTCTACTACTTCAAGTTGTTCTTAATTAACCATGCCGTTACAAACAGTGCATCCTTCCCTTGTTACCATCATTTTGCTTGTATTCACATTTACTTTCAAACCTCGTCTTTCACATACTGCTACAAATATCTCCACCACCTGGTATATGTCATACTTGCTATCAACAGATTACTGCATCATCTGCATACAAGAGATTTGAGACGTCATTCTGTTACCACCATTCATCATTTCCACTCCCTCACCTCTTGTTCTGTCGTTTACTTCTCTAATTACCCCACCCATGTACATATTAAAGAGCCAGGGCTACATCACACATCCCTGTCTCACTCAATCTGAACACTAAACCAATCGCTTAATGTGCCATGTATTCTTACACACGCTTCACTACCATTTAAAAACTTCACAATATTCAACAAATTGTCTATTACATTATGCAGCTCAAACGCTTTACACAATACCTCCCAATTTACTTTATCATAATGCGTTCTCAAAATTCATAAATTCCATGAATACCCTCTGATATTTCTGTGTCACTGCAAATATATCTGATCCACACATCCTCCATCACTTCCATAAACCAGCCTGTTTATCACTCACTTTTTCCTCGGTAATCTCTGTCTGCCTATGTAACTCACTATTGTAGCATATATCTTGGCAACCACACTCAACAGGCTAATCTATTTTTTTATTAATTTCACCACAACACCAAACACCTCCAATGAAATTAATGAAAGCATACATGTGATCCACCAGAATTCGAACCCAGGTTATCACACACACATTTTTAGACACCCCAACCATTACACCACCAAGACGGCCAAAGGTTTATGCACACGCCCACGACGCATTTTCCATTCTCGAATACTGGATACTAATCTAATCATGTTCATATTCACACCGCACTATGGTAGCCTAATGTTTAAGTCAGAGGAAAGAATACTCATGGGGCACAGCTTAATTACTAAGAACGGCCTCGCTACGAAACATCCCTGAACCTACTGATAATCTATTTGTTATTAATTTCACCACAACACCAAACACCTCCAATGAAATTAATGAAAGCATATAATTATGTGATCCACCAGGATTCGAACCCGGGTTATGACACACAGATTTTTAGACACCCCAACCATTACACCACCAAGGCGGTGACACTAACTTTCGGTATTGTCACTTCTACCTTTATACAGTGGAACCTCTGACACCACTCCCTTTATCCACAATAATTATAGCTACATAAGCTTAAGGGGAGGCAGACCCTTTTTCTGGACCCCTTTCTCCCTAATGTTTAGCTACTAGTTATGATATTATAAGACGTTAGGTCAATTAGTTTGGCGATTTTAACACCTTTCGCCCCATTTCGTTGTCAATTTTAAGACCTTTCGTGCCATTTAGGTGTCTATTTTTTCCTGGCGAGCAATAGCGGGCCTGCAATTTTAAGAGAAACCGGCCTTCGGCCGGGACATTTTTCTACCGAAAAATGTACAAATTTATCTTACAAAATTGTCTAGAGGGTGTTTTTCTAAGCTTGATGGAGGTCTAGGGAGGAAACTAAACAAATATATGAATAAATGAATTTATAGACCAAACAAACGGTCAGTCTCCCCTTAATACGAACTAAACAAATGAAAATATTAGCATATCATCATTAATCTTATGTCTTGATTCCATGGAGTCTAATTATCATGTTATTTCAGCGAAATTAGTGAAAATTCAGTTAAAAGTTAAGCCTTGTTCCCACATAGCCGAGTCGGTGCGCGAGTCCAACACGAGTCACACTCGTCGATTATCGCCGTCGCTGTAGGCGGAGTCGGCCGCGAGTAGCAATTGCTCTCGAGTCAAGGACAGTGTAACACGAGTTAACTCGAGTCAATACGAGTCAACACGTGTCCATGCAAGAGTCTGTACGAGTAACTGAGAATCAAAACCAGTGTAACACGAACCAAACACGAGTGTCCAAAAATTTGAAAAATAACGGCCACATTCCAGGGCACGTAAACAAAGAGTATGGACGAGTCTAACACGAGTCAACGCGAGTCAACACAAGTCAACACGAATCAACGCGATTGTTACACGGATGAACATGGATGTTATATGAAACAACACGAAAGACAACACGAGTTTACACGAGTCGTCACGAGTGTGCAAGAGTCGCCGAGAGCCCACCAAGAGTCATTGAGAGTGACAACCACTGTGCACGAAAGTTATATAAAGGCAGCACCCACCACCACCCATTGCCATACAACCACTCATCACCACGGAGGACACACCCACCCACCCACCATGACCATCAATCGGCGCAACGCGGCAGCTATGGTAAGACTCCTGAAGATGCGGATGGATTTCCTAGACATCGAGGAAGCAGAGGCGCTAGCTGAACGCCAACGTCAACGGAAAAGGAAAGCAAGGACAGTTTGGGCCAGGAGTTGGTTACCGAGACGGCCAGAGTTCGGTATTTACGAACAACTCTTGAAGGAGTTTGAGGTGGAGGACCCCAAATCATACCGGAACTTCCTGCGTGTGGACAAAGTCATGTTTAAGGAGTTGGTGGAGCGTGTCAGGCCCAGGATAGAGAACCAGGACACGTTTTGGAGGGAGGCTTTGTCACCTGGGCTGAGATTGGCAATCACACTCCTATACCTGGCCATGGGTGACTCGTATCCTAGCCTGCAGTACGCGTTCCGTGTGGCCCGGAACACCATCTCCCTCATTGTGCCTGAGACATGTGAAGCCATCATCGCAGAGTACCAGCAGGAGCTTATACGTTGCCCCAGGACCCCGACAGAGTGGAAGGCGGTTGCCAGGGAGTTCTCCAAACGGTGGGATTTCCACCATGCCGTTGGTGCCATCGACAGAAAGCACTGCGCCATCCGATGCCCTCCCCATGGCGGAACGGAATTTTACAACTATAAGGGCTTCCACTCCATCGTGCTCATGGCTATTGTAGACGCAGACTACAAATTCCTGTACTGCGACATTGGCAATCACGGTTGCTGCTCAGATGGAGGTGTTTTTCTAAGAACAAACATCAGAGCAGCATTGGATGGGTGCACCCTGGGACTACCTGCTGCCGAACCTCTGCCCAACGATGACACCCCTGTTCCCTACTTCCTGGTTGGTGACGACGCATTCCCCATGCGAAGGTGGTTGATGAAGCCACACTCTACCCGCCAGCTCACTGTACCTCAACGCATCTTCAATTACCGTCTGTCCAGGGCTCGCCGCGTTGTGGAGAATGCCTTTGGCATCATGTCCTCCAGGGAAGCGTAATGTCATGTTATGTTAATGTCATGTTATGCTAATGTCATGCCATGTCATGTTAATGTCATGTAATGTGATGGTAATGTAATGTTATTTCCCACAAACACAGGTTTCGTAGAGGCGACATGTGATATAACAAGGCAATTTATATGCCACCCACATAATATCAACTATAACTCCAGTTAAGTATAAATATACATCATCCTAACCATTCTCTCCCAATCTCAGGGTTCCGGTGCCTCCTATCCAATATAGCCCTCCACCCCTCCTGTGTTGAGTCAGTGGTTCTGGCCTGCTGTTGCATGCACAACCTGATGCGGCTGCGGTACCCTGGTCATGACGCCAACATATTGGACGATGAGGACCCTGTGACGCATGCTGTCCTTCCTGGGGCGTGGAGGGAGGATGTGGAGAGGATGAGTCCCCTGCAGAGACTCCAGGAATGTCGTGACAGCCCAGGCCAAGCTTCAACGCCAGCACCTCACAGACTACTATTCCTCAGCAAGGGGAAGTGTCCCCTGGCAGGACGGCATGATATAAGGTAATACTATGTTTGGTTTTATATTAGTCTCCTGTTTGGGTAAGATCTTGTTTATTTATATATATATATATATATCTGTCATTTTATATATATTAGTCTTATATATAGGTAATATAATTAATTATTATTCAGTCTCATTATTATATTCTCTCTCTCTATATATATTTTTTTTTTCTTTTTGTGTAACATCTATTGGTTTCTTATTTGGCTTTTGTTTTAATAATATATTTCAGTATGATTATTATATGTTCTTTATATATTAATTGTTACGACTGGGGTTCAAATATATCAGGGCTCTTATTCATTGGACTAGTAATGGCATAAATGTTACAACGGAAAGCGCTAGCTCCAACCTCTGATGTATATTCCCAGTGAACAAAGAACACAAATACTCTACAGAGTTCTATATGCAATAATAGGCTATCAAACTCTCAATAAATGTGCGTCTACTCTAGGCTTAATGTTATGTGAAAACAGCCTATTACTACCTATAACCGAAGGTGCTTGGTTATGGTATGCAAAGTAAGGTGGTAAGAGAAGTTACAGCTTACGTTACTTTAATCAATAAATGTCAGGCACTCCTGCATGAAAGAAAGTGCACTAAAGTCCTTCAACACTAACAAGGAATCTTCTTTAAATGTTAGATGCTATAAAGATGCTCGTATCGGAAATGGAACCCAAAAAGGCAGGCAGCGGAACAATGCTCGTGCATGCTATGCACACAAAAAGGCAGAATATATATAATGCCGTCGGAGCCAAGATTATCCTAAACACAACAACAATAATAATAATCGCCACGACAATGCAGTATTCCTATCAACAAAAAGAGCCTAAGTCGTTTGTGTCTCAATACATCAAACTAGGCTGCGAAATGCTTGTGTAATCATAAATGGGTATGCATAAAAAGAGTAATTGGTTTAATATACTTAATGTCTACTGTGACTGATAAAGTCTAGCTAGAGTCAATGATACGAGATACTGTTGCGCATGGCATGCCGCATAGCCTAGTGCAAATCTCAAGTCTGTGCGTCAAATATTACGTTATAGGGAAGGGTAGCTCTCTTGAGAAACCTTAATACCGAAGTATTAAGCGTTCTCCTGGCGTACCTCAAAGACAAACAATCGAGACTAGAACAGTGCAGAATGGTATAGGCAAAAAGCCCTCATTCGTGCATGCTCTACTCTCAATGGCATACAGACTAGAATTTACTCAATCAACTCCAGTTCTCCGGTATGTCGTGCAGCTTTTAACTAAAGCCAGCACTCATAGGAAACAATACCTATAATATCAGACTCCTAGTCTAGCATTATCTAATCCAGCAGAACACTAATAACTAAAGGAAGCAGTACTAAACAATATAAATGCCAACCAATGCTTCGTGATCCACTTATCTTAACAACTAACATACATAGGCTATATCAGACCTTAACACACAATACAACTGGCCAGCATGAAGCTGATTTTGCAGAGTTAACCAGAGGGGGTATAATATTAATAAAAGGTGGTGAAGGATATGGAAAATGAGAGAGATAGGCAGAGGAAAAGATTCTCAGGTACGGAGCGGGGACAGATAGCAAGGGAAAAAAGATGGGTGTGTTCTAGAAACCAGATCTGAAGGAGAGAGTGGCGAGGAACTGTATATATACTCGCACTAGCTCGAGCCGCGTGGGAAAACCGCGGTTACAAGTCATCTAACCACTAGCAAAGCTTACAGCATGGTAAGGGCCTCTCTCCACCATCCCCCGCGAGGCAGCCAGCCGTGACGTCATCGAGCGGGACCAAAAACACTGCGCGCCCCCTCTCACTCTGTTCTACTCCCTCCCTCTCTCTCTCCCAGATCCTATCATTACTAGTTAATGATAAAATATATACTTTACAATTAAATATAAAGCCTTGACATGGGCGAAAACAAAGAGCCTTTCTGGACTGCCCATGACACGAGCTTTCATATGAAATAAAGCACACTCTAATACACAAACTGTAGCCCCATCCACTGCCCTGGCGATCCTAGCGAGTCACTGTAGGACAAGCCATGCGGTTCTAACGGAGTGGTTAACGTCACACCCCCCCCCCAAGATTTTTCTCAGAGGCCCCAAGGCTCACAAAAATCTGATGGTTAGAACCCATGCTATATCTCCACTTCCCATCACCCAGCGGCAGTAAAATATCTGGCACAGTTCTTCAACAAAACATTTTTCAAAATTATAACCCTCCCCAACACCATAGGTTAAATTATATGTAGTTATGCTCCTCAAGAGCGAGCTTCTTTAGCCCAGCATTCTGAGAGGAGTGCAACTCAGAATTACTGCTATAACATACTCAAAAAATTCAACTATCAAAGAAAGAGTTTTTATTTGATTTTTATGTTTATAATTTATTTCGGCTGCACTATAGGGGCAAGCCTAGTTTTTTCTTCTATACCAAACGCTCAACTCCTGCTTTACGACCCAATACGCTGGGCTACAACCGCGAGCCAACAAGCACCAAGCGCAAAATACTATTCAAACTAAAGCAGGAGGCTACCCGTGTGTCAATCTACCCAGGATCATATACCCTTGAACGACCATCTGCAACCACGCTGTCACAACCGGCAATATGGCGTATGTCCAGGTTATATACCAATAACCTTAGTGACCACCTGGTCAGCCTCATATTCCGATTGTGAAACTGGTCCAAGAACTTGAGAGGGTGATGATCTTGGTAAACTACAACGACCGGACCATAGGCTGGAACACAGACCTCGAAATGCCTCAGAGCAAGCACAACCGCCAGCAGCTCCTCCTCGACAACAGAGCAGCTCCCCTGGGCCGAATTGTACTTCTCCGAGCAGAAACTAACAGGATGCTCCAGCCCATCATCGTCCTTTTCCACAAGGACGGCACCAGCCCCCACACCACTAGCCTCCGTTGCTAGTTGGAAAGGTAGGCTAAAGTCAGGGGCCCTGAGGATCGGGTGAGTGCACAACAGGTGTTTTACTTCTCTAAACACCTTCTCACACTCAGGCGCCCATTTGAACTTCTTATCGTTCCAGTTATCCTCCACCTGAGCTTGACTGTCCCGTTCTCCTTCTCCACCTTGACTGCTAAACGTCATCACAGGCACAGTGAGAGGCTCAGGGGGGTGCCTCCCATACTCCTTCATGGGATTAACACGACATAACTGATTGTGCTTCCGTCTGTCTGGAGTGGCTACCAAGTAAACCAGGTCCGATAGCTCCTCCACCACCCAATTAGGACCAGCGTACTTCGCGGATAAGGGGTGACCTACAAGGGGCAGTAGAATCAACACCTCCTGACCCACGTGAAACTCCCGGAGTTCAACCTTGAGGTCGTACCTGTACTTCCCGAGGGCCTGAGACCTAGTCAAATTACGGCCAGCCAACTCCAGACTGCGCAACATCCGTTCTCGACTGTTGAGGACACACTTGAGCATAGAACAAGGTTTTTCTGCGCCCTCCCATACTTCTTCAACCATATGGAGAGGCCCTCTGACACGGTGTCCAAAGACAAGCTCATTAGGGCTGAATCCCAAACTCTCCCCAGGTACCTCCCACACAGCAAACAAAACACATGGCAGGCCAAGATCCCAATCCCTCCCACTCTCAAAGCAACAACAACGAAGCACAGATTTCAAGGCTGAGTGCCATCGCTCTAACACACCCTGGCTCTCCGGATGATATGCAGATGACACAACCCCAACAATCCCATGCTGCGGCATTGCTTGTACAAAGAGGCTAGAAGTGAAGTTGGGTCCCCGGACTGACTGAATCCCCTGCGGGTAACCATACCGGGAAAAATACACTAGCAAGCTTCGGACCACCGTCTTCGCCGACCCATTTCTCATAGGGTACGCGTCAGGGTACCTTGTTGCTACATCTCCCGACTGTGCATCACTGTCCTCCTTCAATTCTTTCGTCTTTTTAAGCCCATCCTCTGCCTTTTCCACAACAGTTACTGGGTCTTCTTCAGACTCGATATGTGGTCCTAATAATGAGTCCCCGAGAAGGTACGTTGACACTAAACTCTCAACCGCATCAACTTTCAACCCCTTCTCGGTACCCTTCCTCCGCTGATCTAAAGATTATTGACCAGAATGTGACTCCCTGGATGCAGAATCTCCGGTGACAACACACTCCATAGGCTGCCCCGGACACTTCCCAACCCACTCCTGCTCCTCCCTACTCACGTCGGCCGGCTTCTCGACAACGACTAAGGGTGGAGCCTCAGAAGTAGGCCCCGCAAAGTCGTTGCCAAGAAGGAGGTCGACGCCCCCAACAGGTAACTTCTCCACAATTCCTACATCCAGGTCACGAGTCACACCATCAACTTCCACCTTCATTCTTACAAGCGGGTATGACCTTGTCGCATTAACTCCCTGAACCACAACCACCCGCGCCGTATTGACAGGTTTACCAGTGAAATTTCTCAACAGTGTTTGCGATGCCCCAGTGTCACGCAAAATTCTCACCTCATGTCTTCTACCCCCCCACTCCACTCAACCGAGTCCCCTGTGGTCGCTAAAGGCATCACGGACAGGGAATAAGCCTTCCGGATCCTTCTGCACTGGCAGTGTATTTACCTCGGAAGAAATGCCTCTAACAAACTCCGATGTCCTCTTGAACACTCCAATGCCGTGAGCAAAAGACACGGCTGCCGGAGGAGGTCGACTAGGGCACTCATTTGCCTTATGACCCTCCTGGTGGCACCTAAAACACATAAATTTCGGTTTCGGCCTATACTGTGATGTAAAAGGCCCCTGACTTTTCACATACGGTGTGGTGGTAGGTTTGGCTTCAGTTTTAGTTTCATTGCTCTTTGGTTTAAATGTGTCATTGCTACGGGGAGGGGGAGGATAACGGTCCCTAGCACTTGCATCGTACTTCTGTGAGGACCCGCAACCCCGAATCAACGACAGCCGTAGATCAGCCATTTCTGCTACTTCTACTAGAGTTCTTGGGTTTTTCTCCTTTAAGTTCAAAGTTAGATCACCGCCCGTGCTCTTAAAGAACTGCTCCAACATCATTAACTGCTTAACTCCATCAAACGTTGTTACCTTCTCAGATCGGAGCCAGTTCCCCATAGCATCGGACAAGTCCCGGGCGTGTTCCAAAAAGGTGCTATCTCTTCCCTTAGTTACACCCCGGAACTTCAAACGGTACGTTTCTGGTTGCAATTCGTAAGCCCTCAGGACAGCCTCCTTGAGATCCTCATACACAATACATAACTCCAAAGGTAACGCATCGTAGGCTTTAAGACCCTTGCCTATTAATCTAGAGGATACAAGTGCTGCCCATTTATTCTCTGGCCACTGGTGTTCCGGGCACTTCTTCTCAAAGCGTGTGAAAAATTCTGTTACACCACTCTCATCAAACACCGGAACCAGTTTCAATAAGTGAGAGAGAGACTGCTCATGAACACGGTTACCAGCCCCAAGTCGCTGTCCCGTTGTCTCTACTCGCGACTTCTCTACATGCATGTCGGCACAGTACCTAGTCGACTCAGCTTGGATTTTTGCTAGCTCTATTTGCTGCTCACCTGCCCTGATAGCCTTTCTCTCTTCGATCTTAGCTAATTCGAGCTGAAGCAATAATTCTGGAGATAACCCTTGAGGAGGTGAAGGTGCTACAATGTTTGAAATTACCGGTGGTCCCCCCAGGGGCAACCCACCCTGCCAGTCACCACCCAACTGCGGAAGCGTACCCGGGGTCGGCAAACTACTGGGATGGCTGGGAGTCGAGTGTAGGGGAAGCATGGCCGAAGGGCTCTGAGCACTCAACCCATCTCGCTCACCAGTCACCCTGCCCAGTACACACGTTATCAAGTTATCCTTGGTCATGCTGCTAGTAACCGCATGACCGATAGCTGTGGCCAGGCATTGAAGACCGTACCGATCCATACCCTCCAACCGCTCGGCAGTAACAGGCCCTTGCAAAAATATCCTAGCATCCTCCTCACAGTTCACCCGATTAACCCTTTCATCATGCTGCTGTTCCTCAGTTTCGACATTACGTACTGTCTCCATTCTCCTCTGATCCGGTATAAGACATGATGCTCACACAAATTTCCCACCTCAATCTTCAGAAAAGAAGTACCCCAAACTCTTATACCTCAATATACACACAAAAATTCTCGGAAATACTCAAGGGCTATACTATGTTGCAAACAAAAAATATTCTTGCTGATCCCCGCAAAATATTCTCCAAAACAACAAATGTTCCCTGCTAATAAATGTAGGTTCACCAAATCCTAGGTAAGGTCGCCATTTGTTACGACTGGGGTTCAACTATATCAGGGCTCTTATTCATTGGACTAGTAATGGCATCAATGTTACAACGGAAAGCGCTAGCTCCAACCTCTGATGTATATTCCCAGTGAACAAAGAACACAAATACTCTACAGAGTTCTATATGCAATAATAGGCTATCAAACTCTCAATAAATGTGCGTCTACTCTAGGCTTAATGTTATGTGAAAACAGCCTATTACTACCTATAACCGAAGGTGCTTGGTTATGGTATGCAAAGTAAGGTGGTAAGAGAAGTTACAGCTTACGTTACTTTAATCAATAAATGCCAGGCACTCCTGCATGAAAGAAAGTGCACTAAAGTCCTTCAACACTAACAAGGAATCTTCTTTAAATGTTAGATGCTATAAAGATGCTCGTATCGGAAATGGAACCCAAAAAGGCAGGCAGCGGAACAATGCTCGTGCATGCTATGCACACAAAAAGGCAGAATATATAATGCCGTCGGAGCCAAGATTATCCTAAACAACAACAATAATAATAATCGCCACGACAATGCAGTATTCCTATCAACAAAAAGAGCCTAAGTCGTTTGTGTCTCAATACATCAAACTAGGCTGCGAAATGCTTGTGTTATCATAAATGGGTATGCATAAAAAGAGTAATTGGTTTAATATACTTAATGTCTACTATGATTGATAAAGTCTAGCTAGAGTCAATAATACGAGATACTGGTGCGCATGGCATGCCGCATAGCCTAGTGCAAATCTCAAGTCTGTGCGTCAAATATTACGTTATAGGGAAGGGTAGCTCTCTTGAGAAACCTTAATACCGAAGTATTAAGCGTTCTCCTGGCGTACCTCAAAGACAAACAATCGAGACTAGAACAGTGCAGAATGGTATAGGCAAAAAGCCCTCATTCGTGCATGCTCTACTCTCAATGGCACACAGACTAGAATTTACTCAATCAACTCCAGTTCTCCGGTATGGCGTGCAGCTTTTAACTAAAGCCAGCACTCATAGGAAACAATACCTATAATATCAGACTCCTAGTCTAGCATTATCTAATCCAGCAGAACACTAATAACTAAAGGAAGCAGTACTAAACAATATAAATGCCAACCAATGCTTCGTGATCCACTTATCTTAACAACTAACATACATAGGCTATATCAGACCTTAACACACAATACAACTGGCCAGCATGAAGCTGATTTTGCAGAGTTAACCAGAGGGGGTATAATATTAATAAAAGGTGGTGAAGGATATGGAAAATGAGAGAGATAAGCAGAGGAAAAGATTCTCAGGTACGGAGCGGGGACAGATAACAAGGGAAAAAAGATGGGTGTGTTCTAGAAACCAGATCTGAGGGAGAGAGTGGCGAGGAACTGTATATATACTCGCACTAGCTCGAGCCGCGTGGGAAAACAGCGGTTACAAGTCATCTAACCACTAGCAAAGCTTACAGCATGGTAAGGGCCTCTCTCCACCAACCCCCACGAGGCAGCCAGCCGTGACGTCATCGAGCGGGACAAAAAACACTGCGCGCCCCCTCTCACTCTGTTCTACTCCCTCTCTCTCTCTCCCAGATCCTATCATTACTAGTTAATGATAAAATATATACTTTACAATTAAATATATAAAGCCTTGACATGGGTGAAAACAAAGAGCCTTTCTGGACTGCCCATGACACGAGCTTTCATATGAAATAAAGCACACTCTAATACACAAACTGTAGCCTCATCCACTGCCCTGGCGATCCTAGCGAGTCACTGTAGGACAAGCCATGCGGTTCTAACGGAGTGGTTAACGTCACATAATACATTGATAATTATTTATATACTTCTGTGTGTTTTCAGAGTCATTGATATATTCGACATAAGTTTCAATTTACATTTGTCTATGAATTACTGTGATCTTATTTCTATTTGTCTCATATTAGGGTATTTGTTTTCTATTTTTCTGTCTCATTATTATATTATTTATATATTATACATTTATATGTTTCATTATTTTATTATTTATATATTATACTTTTATACAGGGTGTTTCATAAATACCTTTCATAAATTTCAGAATGAATAGACCTAGCAATAATAAATATACTTTACTATGTGACGGTTTTTGGAAATTTCTCATATTTACCGGGATATTACACATTTTAGTTTAAATAGGAAAGTCTAGGGGATGAACACAATCAGTAGATTACCATCACCTCAATTACTTTATTTTGTCATAAATGTTTGAACATCAATGTATTTTACAGTATTTACAATAGGTATTCTTGGTGACCATGTAATCGGACCTTTTATGTTACCACAACGACTTTCAGGCAATGTGTACACCAGATTTCTTCAGGATGACTTACCCATACTACTTGAAGATGTGCCTCTCAGAACACGTAGACAAAATATGTGGGTCATGCAGGATGGTGCTGCAGCTCACTTTGCACGAGGTACGAGGGATTTCCTTTATGTTATGTACCCTGATAAGTGGATAGGCCGTGGTGGTCCCATCGCCTGGCCACCTAGATCACCGGACCTAACTCCACTTGACTTTTATCTTTGGGGACACTTGAAGAGCAGGGTGTATGCTACACAAATTAACACCCGTCAGCAACTGTGGCAACGAGTTCATGAGGCATGCAGAGAAGTAAGAAACACACCAGGGATATTTGAAAGAGTGCGACAGTCTCTTATGCGCCGAGCCCAAGCCTGTATCAACGAGGGTGGGAGAAACTTCGAGCAACTATTGTAAATACTGAAAAATACATTGATGGTCAAACATTTATGACAAAATAAAGTAATTGAGGTGATGGAAATCTACTGATCGTTTTCATCCCCTAGACTTTCCTATTTAAACTAAAATGTGTAATATCCCGGTAAATATGAGAAATTTCCAAAACCGTCACATAGTAAATTATATTTATTATTGCTAGGTCTATTCATTCTGAAATTTATGAAAGGTATTTATGAAACACCCTGTATATATCTTATATTTATTTCGGTAAAAAATAAATCTGGGAAACTTATAGATAATATAACTAACTAATAGTTGGATCCAAAACAACGTCTCAAAACACCTTCATTTTATTTATTTATCAAAAATATAAAGGTTCCTTAATACTAATAAACACCTGTATAATAATGTAATGCCTCGTCCTCCCCATCAATGTGGTTCATGACTACTTTGAACATGTTAACACCCCAACTCACACCTCGTCATCCGCAGGCCTGGGGGCTGTAGCTGCCGGGTTCATTCTGGTGTATTGCAGAAATCCACCAGGTGTTGGCGGTCTGCTGGGGGTTGAAGGAACCGGGAGGTTGTTGCCATGTGTGGAGGTCATAGAGCCCGCCCACCAGTCAGGTACAGGTGACCTGAACGAGGCCGCCATCATATCTGAGAACGTGGGGGTGGTGAAACCTGGGGGTCCACGTGGTACCACAGACGAAGGTCCTGCCTGCTGGGGTGGGGTTGGTAGCTTGGGTTGTTGTGGTGCTGTGGTGGCCTGAGGCGAGAGAGATGGTTGAGAGGGTGACGCCTGTGGGCTGCCATCCATATCTTCCCTGGCCTGCAGCACGAGCATCATAATTTTTCGTGACAATATGTCACCTACTGGGTTAGGCAACATGTCCAGCTGCTCCTCCAAGTAGGAGACGAAGTGGGAGTACCTCGTCTGCTTGCCTGCCAGGGTCGACATCAGGCCGGCCATGTCTCTCCTCAGCTCGTCCCGTTGCTGATCCACCTAGAAAAACAAAAATGTGTTGTTTAGATACATGTTGTTATTATATATTAATATATGCACGCCATTGTAACTTATAATCATTAACAGTTTATCATTATCTTCCTCCACAGTTGATGCATGTTCTACAGCCATTATTATATAAATAATCTCGTTATCGATGATATTAACAATGCTTTCATATTTACCTCCACAGGTGGGTTCGTCTGGCCAATATACAGCATCCACAAAAATATATTTAATATGAATACTATAGATATGAATTATGATAACAATGCTTTCATATTTACCTCCACAGGTGGGTTCGTCTGGCCAATATACAGCATCAACAAAAATATATTTAATATGAATACTATAGATATGAATTATGATAACAATGCTTTCATATTTACCTCCACAGGTGGGCTCGTCTGGCCAATATACAGCATCCACAAAAATATATTTAATATGAATACTATAGATATGAATTATGATAACAATGCTTTCATATTTACCTCCACAGGTGGGCTCGTCTGGCCAATATACAGCATCCACAAAAATATATTTAATATGAATACTATAGTTATGAATTATGTTAACAATGCTTTCATATTTACCTCCACACAGTGGCGTAGCTAAGGGGGGGGGGGGGGGGGGGGGGGGGGGGGCTGTTTAAAATCGCCCCCCGGGCCCCCAAGAGAAGGGGGCCCCCAAATGGATCTGAAAATAATATTAATTATACTAATAGTATATACTGTATATATAAGTAATATTAATAATGAGTAAAATAAACACCATGTGTGTTTTCTGATTTAACATCTTTCTTTTCTTCTATCCTGTGACGTCATGGGTATTTAAAATTAGAAAAATAACGATCACTCCATCAGTATTGATTTGGCGGTGCAAGGGGATACATCGTCGCTCTCGCTCCTAGCCTCCTACCCGCCACTTGCTTAGGACGCACTGCCTATAGGTAGGCCTAATGATTATACTTTATATACATTACAAAATAGCACTATTGAATTTGACAGTTGGTTAATATACTGTGTTTTTCGTAAGCATGTGTAAAGGAATAATAAGATATAGCCTAATTTGACAACAAGAAACATGGAGATTGTTAGTAAGTTGAGTGTATAATCGAAGATTAGGCCTACATACAATTATATATAAATATATGAACCAAAAATTTCGGTAATATTTTCTTTTTCGTGAACTGTAATGGTCAAATCGATAGCTATATTTCATAGATAACCTATGTACTTAACCTTGTGAGAAAGTTGAGTGGTATCGAAGATATTTGTAGAGTAGGCTAAACTTCTAAAGTGCTAAATATTTAGGCCTTGAAATTTGTAGGACTATGTTTTGGTCTCATATTTTTTTCTCGAACTGTAGGGGGCCTAACATAGCCTATACAATGTTTATGGTCTTACTAAACCTTAGCTTTATCGTGAAAAAGATGCATAGTCGTTTAATATTAGTCAATTAAGTATGGGTGCAATACATCAGCTAAAATAGAGCATAGAGAGGCAACATTAATGGTGTAGAGTGTAGGCTACCTTGGTTAGGCTATGAGCACTATGACTCATTCTTTCAAATTTAGACTGGATCACTTTTATTTATGCTACCATACGCCTTCCATATAGGCTATAGGCTATGGTGGCTGTACATATCAAGCCCAGGAACTGTGAAATAAGAAGGAACACAGTTGTGAGCATTGAATACTCGTTTGTAGGTTAATCTAGCCCTTTGGCTGGTTCAGGGTCAGGTGCAAACGTTGGTAAGCTTTCTAACAAGTTACTGGGGTTCTCAAGAAGAGGCCCCAGTATTGAGATTTGAGGTAATGCATAGCTTGATTAGGTCTACCAATGACGCCTATTTTAACTCCCTAACGCCAGTGGTGGGGTTGAAATAATATTTTAATGTTATCACGTTTCATGTACATTATTATTTGTTATTATTTTATTAGTATTATATTTTATATTCTTATTTCAGACATGACTAATGAACGATAAAGAGAAAGAGTTCATCAAAGTGGTATATGTTTTACAGTATTGTACCATCCATTGTACATGTATTCCTAATCCATTAGATAACGGTGATATAATAATTAATTGTATATTAACTTATTACCAGTACCCCACTATTGAGTCATGGATATCGTCAAAATGCACCTAGGTAGCATTATTATTCTAAAATTTTCTCGGGGGGGGGCTTACAGCGCCCCCCCGAACCCCCCAGCTGATTAGGCTCGCTTCGCTCGCCACCCCCACCCCCTTCTATAATAACCAAACCATGGAGGGGGCCCCTCCAGGCACCAAGCCCCCTGGGCCTCCAAATCTCTAGCTACGCCCCTGCCTCCACAGGTGAGCTCGCGTCAGCACTTTTGCGGCGCTTGTTGGTGCTGGAGCCAGCAGTCGTCCCTGTCCCGGATGGTGGGGGCATGGCGGAGTCCTCTCCACCACTCTCTGGGTCGTCTACTACTACCACCTCTGGCGCGGAAGTAGGGGGCTGGGCGGCCTGCTTGGACTCTTACAACTGAAAGAAAGGCATAAATATAGTATTTCAAAGCAATAATTAATCTATGATTGATAACATATGTAACTTGACAACCAATATTAATACGTAAAAACATCTGATGTTTACATAAATCCTTCTTTATATATGTATACCTGGAATAAAGCACTAAATATATATTGAAACTTTAGATATGTTACAACCCACAATATTATATAAATGGGAGCATATTATTACAATGTTCTTTTCTTAACAGGAGAACTTATATATTTTCTGGATGGTTATAACTTGGTCTTATATTTTCCCATTTATTTATTATTGTCAAAAATGTAAGCTAGGTATGTATATTAGTGTTCTCACCTTAGCTGTGACCCGGGTTTTGACACGGGAAATGTGCCCTTTCAGGAAGGAGAACTTTTCTAGTATCCACTCATCACGGGCAGACCTTGGCCGCCCCTCGCTGGTGCCAGGGGTGCCTGCACCACTCTTCTCGTCGGTGAGCTTAGCATACCGGGTCCGCATACCCGTCACCCAATTTTTCAGCTGCGTTCCTGCGGAAACAGAAACATTAATTGGGCATTGGACATATTGTATAAATGCTTCACATATCGGCGTGAGCAGGTTAAAAAATAGGTACATAATCAAATATAGATTCAAGGATGTAAACAGACATTGAATGGAATGTGGGTGATATTGGCAGCACAGCATTTCATATATGCAACTCTTAACATATTTTAAATAATGCAGGATGAATTTAACGTATGAAACACATGAAATCGAACCAAGAACACAACAAAAAGGTATCAAAACACACATTATCACTACAATAACATAATGCACGCTTTATTATGGGGTACTTACCTGTGACACGAGGTACCAGGCTGTGAGCCTTCTGTTCAAACATCCGCACCTTCTTGCGGCTGTCTTTGAACTCCTTGAGACATTTCTGGTACAGCATGGGGTTGTCCTTCACCCACTCTACCAGCATGTCCTCAGTCTCGTCGGCGAACAGGATCCTGGTAAGCTTGTTCTTCTTGATAGCCCCATACACGGGGATATCATCGGCAATGTCCTGTGAGTCGCCTTGGTCATCGTCACCACCAGACATGGCCTCCGTATCCTCAGGCTCCTCTTGGCTGTCGTCCATCACAGCCTCGTCATCGTCCAAGAGGGTATCATCTGGATCGAACGAATCGGATATGTCGTGACGATCACTACTAGTAGCAGCGGCCTGGCTGTCTGGTATGATGTCATCTGAGTTGGGCGACGCACTACGTTGGTTGTGCTTTGGCGGGGGTGGGCGGCGTGGGGTGGCTGCTATGTCACGTGGTTGGCTGGGCCCAGGCGGCGGCTTGGCGACGACACGCTTGTTGGCCAGCGTACCCTTCAGCACATGTCGAGGGTGGATGGACTTGGCAGGGACCTTCTTCTTTTCAGGCTTTTCAGGGGCCATGGCGATGGGCAGCGTGGGTGGATGTGCAGCAGATAGGGAGGTCAGCGAGGCAGGTCAAGGTTGTGGTCGGTCACTGGTGCGGCGGTGGACTGGGACGAGGCAGCGTGGGTTGGGGCACTTTATAGGGTGTGGGAGGCGTCTGTGTGAGTGGCGTGGTTGCCAGCTCGTCACACGGTGTTGCCAGCA
Source organism: Paralithodes platypus (assembly GCA_032716605.1). NCBI lineage: Eukaryota > Metazoa > Arthropoda > Malacostraca > Decapoda > Lithodidae > Paralithodes > Paralithodes platypus. The sequence continues at coordinate 15,798,561 of CM064580.1, read as the reverse complement.
CTCGGGCTACACTCCACGACTCGTGTAGCTTCGTGTAGGTACGCGTTGACTCTCGTTGGATCTCTGTTGTACACGTGTCGACTCACGTGACATCCGTGTAGACTTGTGTAAACTCTCGTTGATTCGTCCAACATTTTTGAAATAACGGTATTTCAAATGACACTCTCGCTTTTTCGCGTTACACTCGTGTTCTTTTCTCAGTGGTTCGTGTATACTCTTGTTTACTCGTGTTTGAATCGTGTAAACTCTTGTATCATGGTGCCACCATATTTTGGCATTCACATTCGTGCTTTGTACTCTTGTTGATACGTTTTGTTTGTGTGTTACATACGTGTTGTTACGTGTAGACACGTGTTGATTCGTCAACGGCGAAATGAGGACGAAAAGCGACGAATCAGCAAAGAGTGTTACATGGGTTTACACGAGTCAACACGAGTTAACACGAATAATGAAGAGTTATTCAGAGTTCAACACGAGTTAACACGTATGTACAGGAGTCTACACGTATGTAGGCCACACTCGTGGGTACTCGCCAAAATTTCATGCATGCATGAAATATTTGGACCCCGTGGCGAGTACCCACGAGTGTGTCGAGTAAACAAAGAGTATACACGAGTCTAACACGAGTGTTGAGAAGTCTCGACGAGTCATTGCCGAATAGCAAAAATATGTGTGAACCAGGCTTTAGTCAGTCAATAACCAAAACTTTTTCACTTAAAGGGGTAGGGAGTATCAGCCAGAACTGGGTCCTTTGCAGGCAAACTCCGAGGCTTGCTGATCCATCAGTGGGAGTTAATTCTGCAATTATTGTGCTTGCTGACCTCTGTGTATAGGCATTTAAGATACATCTAACTTTTAGTAAGAATCTGTGTTAATTCAGGAGTAAGTAATAGTTACTCTATATATCTGCACTTTTAACTTTCGTACACTAACAATATAATTTGTTAATAACTCAACATTAATTGATTAGTATAACAAATACTTAACATATATTAATGCTAAGTACCAGAAGGCGGCGTTCTGCAGAGTAGTGCTTTAACTATGCATTATTTGAGTCTTACAGTTTAACTATATTTCTCGCTTTCTTTCAACTCTTCTTCTCTCAACTCTTTTTGTTCTCTCTCTCTCTCTCTCTCTCTCTCTCTCTCTCTCTCTCTCTCTCTCTCAGTAGTTGTTAACCCACTGAAACCCAGCTAGTTTAGAATTAATGTACATCGAGAGACCAGTTGATTTGGCAATTTTTTTTGTTTTAAATAGCTTAAATAGGTGAGAAATGTAGAACACACAAAAAAACACTCACCTCGGTCATTTGGGGGTCCTATGGGGGGGCCGTCTCAGTCATCAGCTGATGCTGGGCAGCCTTCAAGCTTCCCGCCCGGCTAGATAGACACAGCTGAGCGCGGCAGCATGGCAAATGTACGATGCGTCCAATTTTCGAGTGACGGTTATTTACACCACCTGAGCATCATGTGTGCCTTCATAGTTCAGATATTAGCAACATGTATCACATATTGTCATTGTAAGTGAAGTTACAGTGTGATAAGTGCATAAATTCAAGTTTTATAAGTGTCGAGGGTGTGGCAAGACTCGCGCGCGTCGTGGGTACCATGACGACTGGCGGGCTGGCGGCCACCTTGTTCATGCACTCACACACGTACACACTGCCAGCTGAATGACACCAGACTTCCCCTTCACTCACTCTCACTTTTATTATGCCTCTCTCACATACTCTGTTTATTGATTTTATACTTTACCGTATATTTTATAGTTAGAATATGATTGTTACACATTGTTTTAGGCACTTTTGACTTAGAAATATGGGTATTGACGTATTCTTAGTGGGGAGACAGGGGAGGTGGTGGTGAAGGCAGGGGGAGGACCAGTGTACACAAAAACTTGCTCTGTACGTAGCAACATGACGCACTATCTCGTCTCTTCTTACCCCTACCATGACCTGGCGAAATTTTGAGGAATGCCGTGGGGTCGGGGTCATCCTCCTCCTCCTCCTCTTCCCCACTTGGTGGGGTGTCAACTATGTTATGGGAAGCGTTAGGGGAGCGATAAACATAGCGAGGCGATGAGGTAAACAAGGTAACTGAGCCGGGAGGGAGCTGGGAGGCGGCCCGATCCTCCCACTCCCGCGCTCTCTCTCCCCACTCCCCACCGCGGCGGGACTTGGCTAATGCCAATTGATAAGTATTGCCACTGTTGGGCAACATCATAAGGTGTTTCCCATATGAATTTGAACCCTCTAGGTTCCATAGGATAAGAATAAATAAGCACAAAACTGGCGGTGGGATAAGTAGGTAAGCTGGCTTTCCCCATCCACCCTTACTCACCCGCGCGGATGGGCTAGGGGGTTGCGCGTACCGCCACTGTTCGGCAACATCATAAGGTAGTTTCCCATACCATCCTCAACCCTCTAGTCCATAGGACAAGAGTAACTCAACCCTCTAGTCCATAGGACAAGAGTAAATCATTTTGAAGTAGCGGACGCAACGTATGCGGCGCTGGGGTTTAGCGTTACATTGCCGACGCATACGCTGTGGCGCTGGGGTCCCGTGGGTTGAAGGTGAATTACACAAAGATGATAAAAAAGTGAGATAAGTTATCTAGCAGAACGTTAAATGCTCTAGTATTACACCATTATCGGGAATATCCTTAAATTTGCACCTAACATATATAATAAATAGGGTCAAGTTAAAGGTAAACTTTTGTTGCCTGACAACTATCGGGATTTATGACGTCATCACAATACTGGACGGCGGGAAATTCGCAAGACAGTCAACTATCAGACGCCGCCAGATATTAAACTGCTTAATATTTGTTTTCTTTGCTGACGTAAATTTACTTTATTATTCACAAACCTGAGCATCCTTAATATGTTTTGATGCATACAAAATATACATCTTACGAGGTATGCAACTTATGTAATTTACCTTTAAGCCAACCGTTGTTATTAGTGTTGATGTCACTGTCAACATCTCGGGCTATGTTTAAAGGGAGGTTTTTAGTTTGTTCCCCAGACCTCCATCAAACTTATAAATACCCCAATTGACCCCATTTCAAGATAAATGTGTAAATTTTTTGGGTAGAAAAATTTCCCGATTGAAGTCCGTTTCGTCTTAAATTACAGGTTCGCTATCGCTCGCCAGGAAAAAATCGACACCTAAATGGCACGAAAGGTCTTAAAATGTACAGAAATGGAGCAAAACTTCTTAAGATCGCCAAACTAATGGGGTGAACGTCTTAAAATCTCAAAAGCAATGGGGATAGACATGAGGGAGAAAGGGGTCAAGAAAAACATTTCTCAAGTGAAATTCCCCCTTAACCCTATGAGTACCAGCGACGTGTTTTATATTCTATTCTAGCTATATTTAGACGATTTTGTGTAGCTTAAGAAGGATCTGTGGTAGTTAAAAGGGTTGGTTGAGACAGTTTGAACCCATATAATTGTTAGAGGTCCTTCCTAAGCTGAATAAAATCATCTAATAAATGCTAGAATATAATTAAAAGGACGTGACCGGTACTGTTCGGGTTAACCCTCCAGCCCCGGCTATGTATTATATATATATTCCTCGAAACCCGGGTGTTTTGGCCGAAAAACGTCTAGGCTAGGCTACCGTATATTCGTTAATCAGACTGCTTCCCGCATTCCCGCGCATCCCCCAGCGTAGCTGTGTTATTTACCTGTAGAATGGCATTAAGTAGAGCTCTCTAAGTCAACTGGTTGAGCTGTGATGATGATTTCATTGGAGATAACTTTATGGCCAAAACAGCCACTTTACACCACTTTTCGATACTTAACAACAACATACAGGCACACACGAACAAGCGACGCTCTCTTTCTTGTGGCCGGAGATGCGGGGTGACGGTCCAGCCGGCTGTTGTTTACATGCGTCGGACCGACGCCACGCACACGAAGCTCACAGGCTTTCAACCACTGGGCGTTCAAGATACCATCCGGGTACCTGTTATATGCTTTTTTATGGGCGTTCAAGAGCCCTTCCGTGGTGAGAGGGTTAAAGAGTGTTAATGAACTCCGGTGTTCTATCTATCTATCTATTGCCTGACGCCGCGATCCCCGAAGGGGTGGCCACGAACGAACCGCCCCCATGCACCTCTGTCCCCAGTCAGTCGACGCCCCTCCCCCCAACCAGCACCGCCTTCGTTCATGTAGTTCCTCACTCCATCCTTCCACCTCATATTCGGTCTACCTCTCCCCCTCTGTCCCTCCACCTCGCTCTCGTACACCCTCTTAGTCATTCTCTCGCTTTCCATACGTTCCATATGGCCGAACCATCTCAAGTTGTTCCTTTTCACACTTTCCAGCACATCTACCTCCACACCACACCTCCTTCTTACTTCCTCATTAGTCTGTCTATCCCTCCATGTAACTCCGCACGCACTCCTTAAGTAATTCATTTCCACTGCTCTCACTCTTGGTCTGAGTCTCTCAACCAACGTCCATGCTTCGCTTCCGTAAGTCAGTGTCGGGATTACCACACTGTCATGCAAGGACTTCTTCACTTCCATACTGACCACCCTATTTAACTCCGGTGTTGATGTGTATCAATGTATACATGATATTAACAGCTGGGTATTATGTCTCAAGCCTAAATACTTTGACTATAATTTACTTTAAGCGGGAGGTATTGGCTTTTCCTGGACCCACTTCTCCCTCATTTTTAGCATATCAGTGTTGAGATTATAAGACGCTCGTTCCGTTAGTTTGGAGATTTTAACCCTTGTCTAGCGGGGGGTTTTGGGCTTATTTGGGCATATTCAGGCCCTCCTGAATGATAAATCAAGTATCTGCATGAAAAGAAATTTATTCAGCAAAAACTAGGCGCTAAAAGCTTCAAAATGAGACCAGAACGAGCTACGTAGCACTCGTGGTTCTCATACAGTGGTAGCAGTAACATGGGAGTTTAGCATATAGCGGCATATTTTTCCCAGCTATGCTCACTACTGGCTACACTGCCGGCCTCTCGAGAACACAGGGAACATGAGTTAATGGGCGGCGGTAAGCCCTGGGAGTCGGCTGTCTGGCCCGCTGTGCTCCCAGCCATTTGCACTCGATTTTAACCCTTTAAAAGCCTTAAAAATGCTCCTAACTTGCTGCAAATTGGAGGCGGACTTAAGTCCGCCCCCGATCTTTAAGGGTTAAGATCTTCGCTCCATTTCTTTGTCAATAGTAAGACATTTCATGTCATATACTGTAGGTGTCGATTTTTTCCTGGTGAGCGATAGCGAGCCTGTAATTTTTGAAGGAATCGGCCTTTGGCCGGGACATTTTTCTACCGAAAAATGTACAAATATAGCTTGAAAGGGGATCTAGGGGGATTTGTTTTTAAAGCTTTATGGAGGGCTAGCGAGGAAACTAAAAAATACAGTAAATACATGAATATATAGACCAAAAAACAAGCACACCACCCTAACTGAATATTGTTTTTACTCCAGGGAAAAATTATGGGTTAACCTCTTGTGTTTGGACAACATCTTGTTTATTTTAGTCTAGCTTTTTTTAGACGATATTTTGCAGTTAATGAAGGTTCTATGCTAGAAAAAAGGGTTATTTGAGAGCATTCGAAGCCTGTTAGTTGCTGGAGGTACATTCAAACTGAATATATTTGTCTAATAGTAGCAGGACAAAAGGGGTTAAAAAGTGGAGAGAGAGATAGAGAGAGAGAGCGAGCGTGAGTGAGAGTGAGAAAGAGAGCGAGAAAAAGATAGAGAGAGTGAGTTTAACACCCCTTTTCAACACACAAATGCACACATTTAAACATTATCAATGACAAATAATTAGCATTACGGTCATAGAGACATGTATAACATTGAGGTAGCGAACAGCCACCGTACCCTTTCTAAAACCGGTATCACACGAGCGATTTTTTCCTCAAAATTTATCCTTAACCAACTCAGCCCCAGCGACGCAGGGTTTGCGTCCACAATGTATGTTACGCTAAACCCCAGCGACGCTTGGTTTGCGTCCTGGCCGGTCCGGTCCAATTACTCCGGTCCTATGGCACCTAGAGGGCTCAGATTTGTGTGGGAACTGTGTAAGTATCCCACGCACCCATGCCGATGGTTGAAAACTCTCAAAGTCCAACTGCGTGCGCGTGAGCGCGCAAAAACATGTTTTTTTGGGGAAATTGCCTTCAATTTTTTACTCTTGTAAAATCCGTTTTCGGGGGCTCTGTAGGACCATTTTTTGAGCTTTTTGATCGGTTTTTCGTGGGTTTTTCCTTCATTCATAACCCATTCGCTATTGTTTCTGGAATAAAAACAAAATATCAGAATCAGCTGGTCCTGGGTTTTATAAATTATATAATAACATTTATAAATATTTAGCTGGTACTCAGCGGGTTAATACTGGCAGCTTATGAGGTCAACATTGCAAATACTTCGCTTTCCTAAATGCATCTATTAACAGTCTAGTTTCCGATACCAGTGCAAAATAGTCCAGAAATGTTGCCAGAAAGATGTTGATCATCGAATGTTGACTATAAAAGTGCTCTTGTGATACCAGTTTAAGGGGAGATTGGTTGTTTTTCTGGTACCCTTTCTTCCTCATGCTTATGCTCATTAGTTTTGAGATTTTAAGACGTTTGCCCCATTAGTTTGTCGATATTTTCCTAGCGAGCGATAGCGAGCCTGTAATTGTGGAGAAATCGGCCTTCGGGCGTGACATTTTCCTACCGAAAAATTAATCTGGAAAGGTGATCTAATGGATGTTTTATAAGTTTGATGGATGTCTAGGGAGGACACTAAAATATAAATCAAAATATAAATACATAGACCCCCCAAAAAAATATTCACTGTCCCCTTAAACTAACCAGCAGCACCAACCGTTGTATGTAATGTGTCCCCCATCCTGTTGTGTTCCCTTAAACTAACAAGCAGCACCAACCGTTGTATGTAATGTGTCCCCCATCCTGTTGTGTTCCCTTAAACTAACCAGCAGCACCAAACCGTTGTATGTAATGTGTCCCCCATCCTGTTGTGTTCCCTTAAACTAACCAGCAGCACCAACCGTTGTATGTAATGTGTCCCCCATCCTGTTGTGTTCCCTTAAACTAACCAGCAGCACCAACCGTTGTATGTAATGTGTCCCCCATCCTGTTGTGTTCCCTTAAACTAACAAGCAGCACCAACCGTTGTATGTAATGTGTCCCCCATCCTGTTGTGTTCCCTTAAACTAACAAGCAGCACCAACCGTTGTATGTAATGTGTCCCCCATCCTGTTGTGTTCCCTTAAACTAACAAGCAGCACCAACCGTTGTATGTAATGTGTCCCCAATCCTGTTGTGTCCCCTTAAACTAACCAGCAGCACTAACCGTTGTATGCAATGTGTCCCCCATCCTGTTGTGTTCCCTTAAACAAACAAGCAGCACCAACCGTTGTATGTAATGTGTCCCCCATCCTGTTGTGTTCCCTTAAACTAACAAGCAGCACTAACCGTTGTATGTAATGTGTCCCCCATCCTGTTGTGTCCCCTTAAACTAACCAGCAGCACTAACCGTTGTATGTAATGTGTCCCCCATCCTGTTGTGTTCCCTTAAACTAACCAGCAGCACCAACCGTTGTATGTAATGTGTCCCCCATCCTGTTGTGTTCCCTTAAACTAACCAGCAGCACTAACCGTTGTATGTAATGTGTCCCCCATCCTGTTGTGTTCCCTTAAACTAACCAGCAGCACCAACCGTTGTATGTAATGTGTCCCCCATCCTGTTGTGTTCCCTTAAACTAACCAGCAGCACCAACCGCTGTATGTAATGTGTCCACCATCCTGTTGTGTCCCCTTAAACTAACAAGCAGCACCAACCGTTGTATGTAATAATAATAATAATAATAAACGGTTTATTAAAGAATGGCAGCCTCATGAGCTGAAAATACACATTTTACAATTTAGTGGATGAACATGAGATGTACAGATATGAGGATGGTAAGCTCAGTTTACAAACAAAATAAATAAATACAATAATGATGCATGTGCAGAATACAAATTATCATAAAATAACCATGAGAGTAAGTGATATACAGTACATCTACACATTTATTTACTTACTCATATACAGAACATACGTATATACACGTACGTGTGCCCATACATATACATACATATATAGGAACATAAGAACATGCAGTAAGTGTGCACATGTCCGTATACACAAACGCTCACGTATGCACACAAACATACATACATACAGAAACTGTTTTGGTATTGTCAGGGTAAAGAGTTGAAGGGTAAAGAGGGTGCAGCAATTCAAGTCCGTATATGGTCCGTATGGTCAGGTACAGCCTACTACAATGGGAGGTTAATCCTCGGTAGTGTAGGTGTGTGTGTGTGTGTGTGTGTGTGTGTGTGTGTGTGTGTGACAGAAGGCGAAATATGGAAGAGCTGGGCGTTCTATTGTTAAGGGTGGAAATACATGGATGAAGATACGCGAACACTTAATAATAGATAATGCTTATGCATAGATTTATAATCAGAAGTTGCGCTAGTGAGCAATATGTTCTCGCTCATATGTACGTATATTTACATACATATGTGCATATGACCATAAAAATACACGTACAGTACATATATATATTATATACCTTATATTCTCAACCGGGCTCGAACCATTGACAGCACATACACACAGACATATATATACATAAATATATGCACATTACATGCATATATGCTCTTCTCTTATCCTAGCTGATACTCTCAGCCGGGCTCGAACCACAAACAGTATACACTATAGACACATATATATATACATAAATAACGCATACATACATACACATATACGCACACATACATACACATATACTGCACATACATTGATACATATATGCACATATACATAAACAAACTCAAGCAAATACATACATAATTATATTTTAATACACACACCCACACACACTTATGCATATATTATTAAAGGTGGGCGCGTATATATGGTGTGACAGGCCGTTATTACACATTATTAATAATATTAACAATGGTTGGGATAGGACTATTTTTATATCTGTCAGTTCTTGCTCTTATTGGTTGGAGTGTGTTGAAATGACGAGCTGCACGTGTTGGTCTAGGGGCGTCTGGTGGAAGTAATGTGTCCCCCATCCTGTTGTGTCCCCTTAAACTAACCAGCAGCACTAACCGTTTTATGTAATGTGTCCCCCATCCTGTTGTGTTCCCTTAAACTAACAAGCAGCACCAACCGTTGTATGTAATGTGTCCCCAATCCTGTTGTGTCCCCTTAAACTAACAAGCAGCACCAACCGTTGTATGTAATGTGTCTCCCATCCTGTTGTGTTCCCTTAAACTAACCAGCAGCACCAACCGTTGTATGTAATGTGTCCCCAATCCTGTTGTGTCCCCTTAAACTAACAAGGAGCACCAACCGTTGTATGTAATGTGTCCCCCATCCTGTTGTGTCCCCTTAAACTAACCAGCAGCACTAACCGTTGTATGTAATGTGTCTCCCATCCTGTTGTGTTCCCTTAAACTAACCAGCAGCACCAACCGTTGTATGTAATGTGTCACCCATCCTGTTGTGTTCTAATTTACATTAAGGGGAGATGGGCCGTTTTTCTGGTCTCCCTCTTTCCTTATGTTTAGCCCCATTACATTCAGACTTTAAGACGTTCGCCCCATTAGTTTGTCGATGTTATTACCTTTCGTCTCATTTCTATATCAATATAATTACCTTCTGTGCCATTTAAGCGTCGCTTTTTTCCTGGCGAGCGATAGCGAGCGTGTACATTTTTTGAGTACCGGCCTCGGGCCGGCAAATTCTTCTATAGAACAATGTACCAATTTATCTTGAAGAAGGGTCTAGGGAGTGTTACTGTTTAAGCTTGATGAAGGTCTAGCAAGGAAAATAAAAAATAAATTAATTATATATACTGTATATAAATATACCAAAAAAATAACCAATGTCCCCTTAACACATTCAGCACCAGGGACGTCCTTTTCATCCTATTCTGGCAACCGATAGACGATTATATTCAGCTAAAGGGTACTTCAAACAGTCAGGAATGCGAGCTAGAATCACTAGGAGTAGCTGAAAATTCGGATTCCTGGGCCTATTCGCGGTGAAAATTTATGACTCCTAGTGACTCTAGCGATATCCTAGTGATTCCTGTTAGACTCCCAGTGACTCCAAACCATTCGCGGGCGATTGGCCCTGTCCGACAAAATTTTCACCGTGTTTAAAGTTCTCGCCGCGAATTGGACCACTCCCAGTGACTTCCAGTGATTCTCAGTGATCCCCAGTGATTCCCCAGTGACTCCCAGTGAGTCCTGGTGATTCTCAGTGATTCGTATCTGATTCGCGGACAGGTTTGGGCTTCAGTTTCAGTTCTCAGTTTCACCGGGAGTCACTGGGATAAAGATAGGTAATACATGCGAGCCACTGAGGGTCACTTGGAATCGACGGGAGTCACCAGGAACCACCAGGAGCCACTGGGAGTCACCGACCATGCTCTCCAAGCGGCAGGGGCGCCCACAGAGATACCTGTAGTTGGCGCACATGTAATAAATGGCCCACTAGTCATGGATGTGGGTGATGAGCAAAGCGAGCCTACTCACCTGGGGATCCCCCCCCCCCCTCCAAACAATTGTGCAGTATTTATTAATTGTAGGTGCATTCGAAAGCTATCTCAAAGTGAAATGAAGGTGGATTAATAAATATATTATTCATATAAACCTGTAATACTTCTAACGTGAAAGTATAATATACAGTATACAGGTAGTTTACTTTTCTTGGTCAAACATTATAAATAGGCCTAGTATTAAACCTGTGTAAGTACAAATTCACACAAGACATTGTATTCACCAAGTGATTGTGTGTAGAGAAGGGAATTACAGTAGGTGAGGTAATTAATAATGTGAACAATGTATGGTCAATGTTACAATACCATACTTGTAGTCTACAGGTTCTGCAACTCCCCTTACCTAACATAACAAGAGTGGTGGATACGTGTTTGTATGTGTGTTGAAATGTCAAGTTCGTTTGGTGGTGGAGAGTGGAGTTTTGGATTACTACTTCGAGGGGCGTTGTAGTCGCCGGGGTAAACTTTGAGCCAGCGGAATCATGGCTTGGTTGTTTAGGGGCCGATGTAGTTGCCGGTTAATAATCTAGAAGTTCTGCAAATTCCCTGACCTAACCTAAGCAAACTAACACAACCTATAAGTGTTACTTATTTTAGGTAATCGTATGAAATATTACAGAACTCGGTAACAAATTAAATCAAGAAGGTGGGAAGGATACACTATCCACTATTTAGACAATAGTTTAAATGTATTTGTTTCGTAAAGTATAGTAAGCATTGATATCATGACCTTACGGTACATAATAATACAGACTTACGTATTATAATAATGTCTGTAATGATGTACGAATACAGTCATAATACTAAATGACGATATCAGAGGACTGTAGTTATAGCCTACAAGAGACATACTTGAGGAAAAATTAATTTCAATTATAGGGTCAAACACACAATGGGGGCCATGCCTGGCATACTCGCATCTCATTCCTAACAACTCCCAGTGATGCTCGGTGGCTCCCAGTGACTCCTATCTAACTCCCAGTGATTCCTGTATTACTCCTATTGACTCGTATATTACAGTAATCCGAAAGCGACCGTTAATTTTCAACTTTTCAATAACACGCACTTCATTCCTGGTTTTATCACGGTGATTCCTGGTGACTCCCAGTGATTCGTAGGTACACTCCCATTGGTTCCTATGGTGTTGTGAGTGCACGGGGAATTTCAGACACTCGCGGTCGTATTCCCAGGAATCAACAGGAGTCATTACTCCTAGTGATTCTAGCTCGCATTCCTGACTGTGTGAAGTACCCTTAAGGCAGGAACTCTAGCAACAATAAGTCTTCAAACTATCTCAGCCAACCCTTTTAACCCGTACAGCCCCAGCGACGCGCCTGACGCGTCGGCGATGTATGTAACGCACAGCCCCAGAGACGCGCCTGGCGTGTCACCCTAATTGCGCCGACCGTAACCTCAGGTGTAGCCACTCAAGAGGGCTCAGATTTGTATGGGAACTGTGTACGTATCCCACGCAACCGTGCCGATGGTTGAAAACTCTCAAAGTCCACGTGCGTGCGCGTGAGCGCGCAATAACCTGTTTTTTTGTGGTAATTGCCTTCAATTTTTTACTCTTGTAAAATACGTTTTCGGGGGCTCAGTAGGACCATTCTTTAAGCTTTTTGAGCGGTTTTTCGTGGTTTTTCCTTCATTCCTAACCCATACGCTATTGTTTCTGGAATAAAACCATTTTTTGAAAACCGGCCGGGTTCTGGTGAACAAACATTACAAAACTAGCCGGGGCTGGACGGGTTAACTGCCACAGATCCTTCCTACGCTGCATAATATCATATGAATATAGCTAGAATAAAATATACCACACAAAGGGTCATCCCAACTGTACCTTTAGTTCTATCCACTCCTATGATGATAATTCTAGCTTACACTATTTAACAGATGTTCCACAATATTCCTCCTCAAATGCACTCTAAAACTCACGTGAAGAGGCCTTGTTCTGTTATCAGTATTTTTTAATTCGGGCAGAACAAGTCTTTGAATGTTTCGAAAACCCTCTTTCTTCATCTATCTACTCGTCACAGTCTTCCACACGACTATTCCTTACTTTTCAATAGTACACACATCAACCCTCGATCTTCTCTCAGTACTCTTGGTGTTTTGTTTTTTTTCTTTTTCGCCTGACTTCTCTTGGAAAGATCATATTGCCACTCTTGCTCTTATAGCTTCCCAGAAATTGAGTGTGCTCAACCGTCTCCGTGGGGTCTTAACCCCCCCACAGGTTTTTGCTCTGAATAGGGGCGCAGTTCGCATATTTAGCGAGTATTGTTTACATGTGTGGGGAGGTTCCACCCATATTGCACTTCTCGAAAGGGTAGAGTCAAAAGCATTTTGTTTCATCAACTTAATTCCTCTTATTAATTCTTTACAAACTCTCTCTACACGCTGCATTTTGCATCGCTCTCACTCTATTAACGCTATTACCATAATCAGTGTTCTTCAGAGCTTTCTCAATGTATACATCCTCCCCGAGGGAGAGTGGGGGCCACCCATCTTTCAACACACTCCCACCCCTGTTCTGTCCAACTCTCCAAACCAAGAGTGAACCAATTTTCCCAGTTTTTCTTCTACTCAACAAGTAAGCTTTGGAGCTCCCTCAATATGTCTATCCCACATGCTATGACTAAGCCTAAACTGCTTCAAATTCCGTGTGTCCAGACATTTTGACTCTGACGTACCTTGAGGTTGGCTCTCTGTTACTCTTTCAACTTTTGGGGAGATACTTGTTACAGGCAACTTTGCCTTTTTCTCCTTCATATACATAGGAAGAAAAACGAATGAAGGCCGTATTGTAGTCGATAAAGTTGTTTGTGTGCCGCCGGCAATGCAATATGTTGGATTATGATGTGACGAGCTGTCGGTAAGTGGCACTATCATCACACACCAACTCTCTCTCTCTCTCTCATTCGGATGGTTAACTGAGTTGACTTGCTTGTCCACTTATAAACAAATATTATAGTCGAGTTATATTTATTATTAGGTTAATGATTTCCAAGTTAGCTAATATTTATTATAAGCTCTTATGTATAGGGAAAGTTTGTCATAAACAATTATAATATCCCTAGAGCCGAAAACATACGGTCTTACCTTTTTGCCCGGAAATATGGTGGTAAGCCTGAACATAGTGAGATGTGCACTTCGTCGGTCTAGGAAGGTAATATAAGGTCTTCCTAAAGAATCATGGTAATCTCTACTTAGTGCCAAAGAGCAATAGAATCGAAAATATTCTTAAATTAGGTAGTGGGGGGTCGAGGAGAAAGTAGTTCTGCAGGGCACACAGGAATATCGACTTTATATATTACCATCACTAGAGAGGAATATGTTAAACAATTTAAAAAACGGTTGGCAGCTGTTCTTATTATCATCAGTATATAATTTTTGATCACTAAAGTTGCCTCAGTGTAGAAAACATAAATATTGATTTTATCTGTTGATTTACACACATAAATAACTTCACGTTATATTTGTATATAATTTTCAATGCTTTTAATGATTACTCCTAATCAATTAGAAGCATAATCAATATACTGTACCTTGTTTGGGTCAATATGCCTGGTGTAGGTTTCCGTGTCCTTATGACTCCGTTTCCTTACATACAACTTATTTGGCAAACATCATGATCAATGATATCAATAATACACAAACCATGACTATCATGCACATACAAAGTCAAAATCTGATACAGTGATGCTCGCTATGTGATGATCCAAACAAAAATCAGAACAATGGTTAGGTGTGTCCGAATGTGCAACCTACACCTGGCCACGACATTGGCTAACTTCCTGGTCAGAGATTAGTAATCATGTCTTTATCGTTCATATAACAAGGATGGAAACAGATTACGTCCCTGAACTGTCAATTGGGCAGTCTTTCCCGTTTTCCCCAGACTTGCCAATGTGCCAACCTCACGATATGTGCCATAATGCGCGGCTACTGAGTGCGTTTGTAAATGAATAACTTTATTTTATCCCCCCCCCCCCTCAGTTACAAACCCATCTGTCCCCTACTAACTTCCTATTCCTGCCACGGACATTAGTTCCTGGGCAGTAGTTCCCTTTCCAATGTTCCGTTACCCACTCTAAACCACTGTTTGGACAAGTGATCCTCAGTATTTTGGAGGACAAGCAGCCTAGAAGGGTCACCAGACCTGTTGTTGCTTGATTTCCTTTGTACTCCTTTGTACTATGGCTTCACTCAAGCCAGCACAACATATGCCACACCACCGTCGCTTCGCCCCACCATCTAGGCCTTACCACGGGGCGCCCCAGCTGATTTATTATTGATCGACACTCAGAACCCAGCCATTTTGGCAACAAAATTGTTTTTGCTGAAAACACAAGGGATGGATGAGAAATGAAGGAAAACCAACATAAAACCACTCACTGTGGTCATTTGGGGGTCCTGGAGGGGCAACCACCATCACTTGGTGCCATGCACCTCTTCAAAACTCCCGTGCCTGACGGCTGGGTCGGTGATCTATGATGCCTCCAGTTTTTGTGTGAGACTCATTTACACCACCCGAGCAACATGTGTGCCTCCACAGTTCGTAAAATAACAATACGTATCACTGAATGTCATTGTAAGAGTAGCAACAGTGTTATAAATGCGTTAAGTCCAGTGTTATAAGTGCCGATGAGTGGCAAGCCTCGCCCGCGTCCTGGTTGCCGTGGTGACCGTCGGCCATCTTGCTCCCGGACAATAAAAAAATGCACGGACGAAAGTACACACAGCCTGTCTCCACCACATAACTCTCGCACTCTACGTAGCTCTGTGTGCCTTCACAATGCGTAACATAACAAGAACTATAACTGAAAGTCATTGTGAGTGTTGGTAGAGTGTTGTACAGTCCAGTGTTTACAGTACCAAGCCTCGAGCATCCTGCTTGTCATGGTGATAGTCGGCCATTATGAAACACATGCACAAACGCACACTAAGCCTGCCACCAAGACTCTTGGTAAGCTTCATGGCTAGCTTACTCTCTCATTCACTCTTCCACTGTTATCGCATTTTATTTCAGTTACAATTATCGTATTGCGAGTGTCACTGTCACATATATTATGTAATAATTTATAGGCAGCTTGTAAGTGTTCAAGGGTGTGGTAGTCCCTGAAACACTGTGGCAAACACAACCACATCACAGTCTGGGGAGGAGGAGGTTGAGAAACGAGTCTGAGAGACACTGGCCATGGCGCCATGACGCAAGGAGCAACAAATTGGAGCATTTTTTTGGAACAATGGGATTTGTTCTATCTCCTCCAGTGATGGCTGGTAATCCTCATCAGATTCTTCATCAGCTGATTCTGTAGCACTATCCTGGTAATAAAACTCATCGATATTGCCTCCTCAACACTCACTTCACAGTGAGAGGTGAGAGCTATGGCGTCGAACATGATGTGTCACTCGCGAGGTATCGTGTACTGGCGCGCCCTGCCTCACGCACCCTCACGCCCACCTGTATTTGGGAATTTGCCAACTACTTCTTTTGTTGCGTAATATACTAAAGCAGTTCCTATACGAATATCAACCTTTTACAGGCCCTATAACAGAGGTAAATAAGGGCGATAACAGCCGTCGAGACATGTATGACGCTGGGGCTGAGCATTACAAACACAGGCCTCGAGGCATGTTCGACCCTTGGGCTCAACGGGTTAAGGGGAGGTTTTTAGTTTGTTCCCTAGACTTCCATCAAGCTTATAATTCCACCCCCTTCAGCCCCTTTCAAGGCAAATTTGTAAATTTTTCGGTAAAACAATGTCCCGGCCAATGGCTGATTCCTCTAATATTACAGGCTCGCTATTGCTGGCCAGGAAAACAATTGAGACCTAAATGGCACGAACTGTCTTATAAAATATTGACAAAAAAAGGTTTCAAAATCGCCAAACTAACGGAACGAACGTTCCGTGAGGGACGAAGGTAGTCCACAAAAAGCGAGTACTACCCCCTTAATGGACTCTGATGGCTGGAATCGACCCCTTCTGTAGCAGCGAAGTTTTTAAACATATATTCCAGCTATATATGGACGATTTTGTGGTGCTTAAGAAAGATCTGTGGTAGTGAAAAGGGTTAATTGAGATAGTTCGATACGTATTAATAGTTGGACGCTCTCCTTAAACTGAATAAAATCGTTGAATAGTTGTCAGAATATAATGAAGAGGATGTCAATGGTACTGTAAGGGATAAACAAAAGTGGCGTTATCTGATAAAGAAATAAAGGGATTTAATGGGAGGTTTTTGTTTACTCTGGACCTTTCGCTCATGCTTAGCACCATTAGATTCTTAATTTTAAGACTTTCACTATATTTATTTGGTGATTTTATGTCCCATTTATTTGACAAAATTAACACATTTCCAGCCATTTAGGGGTCGATTTATTCCTGGCAAGCGATAGCAAGCCTGTAATTTAGGAGTCCAAGCCTTTGGCTAGGATATTTTGCTACCGAAAAATTTACAAATTCATCTCGAAGAAGGGTCTTGGGGTATTTTATTAAAGTTTGATAGAGGTTAAGGGATCAAACTAAACTCAATTTAAAATCATACGTTGCACGTTTATTGTGAACTATGAATTTTAACCCATAGTTTACAGCAATTAAATCCTCGGGTATAGGTTGTACATACATAAATCCTCGGGTATAGGTTGTACATACATAAATCCTCGGGTATAGGTTGTACATACATAAATCCTCGGGTATAGGTTGTACATACATAAGCAAATAATAAATAAACAGGGAGCTTAAGGGCAAAGACTCAAACCTGTAGCCAGCAATTTAGGTTGAGATTAGGTCAGTTCGTTCACATCACCCTTGGGATATTGGGGTAATATATCGTTCTGAGTACTGTGTATATAAGAACATTTGTCCATACTGTAGTGTGTATCAGAGAGTTATATATCCCATACACACTATTTATCTTTTATGTTAAATAAGAGTTACGTGTTCCCTCTTTGTTCATGTAAGGCTGGAAAAGTATAGACAGATATTATTTTATGAAGGTTATTATTCCCATATTTACCGTGTATATTAAAACATCATTATAACAAGCACTTTGCATTAATTCAGAAAGAGTCGGCTTACCTCTATAGCTTACGTCATAAATCAATACAATAAACACAATTTTAAATCAAATTGGATAAAGTAAATCAAAATTCTTGCTCAGATTATTATATGTGTGTGTAGGAGAAAAAAGACAGGCTGCCTGTAACTAGTGTCTCCCCCAAAGCCAAAAGAGTGACAGAGAGCCTAATTTAAGAGACGTTGAAGTCAAAATGCCGGGACACAGGGAGTTTGAATCATTCTACGCCATAGGATGAAGGACAGATTGATTGACGGGGAGAGTTCCAGAGTTCACTTGTTGAGTAGAAGAAAGACTGAGCAAATATGATAATCCTTGGGTTGAAAGGCTGGACAGAATAGATGTGGGACTGTGATAAAAGGCGGGTGCCTCACACTCGCCGCAAGGGAGTGGGTATGTACTGAGAGAGCTCTGAAGAACACTGATTGTTGTAATACTGATAGAACAGTGAACAAGATTCAACATTGCGGTGTGTAGAAAGAGATTGTAGGGAACTAGTAAGAGGAAGTGAGTTGATGAGGCGAAATGGTTTTGATTCTACACTTTCGAAAAGTACGGTATGGGAGGAACCTACCCCTACATGCGAACAATACTCGACACATTGGCTCACTGTAACCCTATATAGAACAAGAAGCTGTGCGGGGGTGAAGGCCCCACGCAGGAATAGTTGAGCATACTTAACGTCTGGGAAGCTGTTTTAACAAGAGTGGTTACATGAATGTAATAATAATAATAATAATAATAATAGTTCATAAAGCTAGCGCATGCTAAGCCAGCTAAGGATAGCCCAATAAGGCCGATTAGGCATATTTCCATTGGGGTCCTGTACTACTAACCCATCCCCTTGCTCATGAGGGACGGTAACGACTCAGTGCTTGTGAAAAACCTTTAATGCGCCGAGCGTGGGCACGAACCTGGGCCCTCTGGGTGGAAGTCCAAGACGCTAGTCACTACACCAGCGAGCCGCTGGTGTAATGAAACTTAACTTCTCCGCCGTAGGTAATGAGAACAACAGCTATTATTTTGAGAAGTACAATATTTTCCAATACGGTAAATTATAGAATATAAGAGAACAAATTTTGTATAATTATATGATAACCGAAAGATGCAATAGAAAATATGCCAAATATGCAAGCACTATCTTCTGAGTTGAGAAGCTGCAGTATACGATATAAATGTTTACCCTCTGTCTCAAATAATACGATGGCCTAGTTATCTGGCCGACATTAGGTTATGTTATTATTATTATTACTATTATATATATATATATATATATATATTCTGACATACGGAGCCCTGTATGTTAATTTAAGAGTTAGAATTAGAGTTGAAGGAGTGTCAAACTACACAAGCGGCGAAGCAGACTAACGAGCGAACTAGCGAGTGTGAAACCAGCTCGTCCGCATACAAGTAAACAAGCCTTCACACCTGCGTGCGTCATAGGGGACCCTGCAAACTACTTCGATGACCCGACGCTATGACGTATGATCGACGCCAGGAGCCCCCATTGGACCACACACCTGCTATGCAACTCGAGGAGCTATGATAGGGGCGCGCACCATCACTCGCCTCCTGATTCGTTCCTACACCATCATTGTTTAGTATATAAGACCCGAGTAGTGGGCATTCAAATCAGTCTCATTTGGAGTTGGGGAAGGTGAACTTGCAGCTGGAGGAAGACGGGGTGTAGTATTATAATGGGTTTGTGACTGTCAGTCAGATTATATAAGTGTGTGTTAAGTGTGTTCGGTGTAAACACTTACGTTATGTTGGTTAGTGAGATATGTGATTGGGAATTAACGTTAACGCTACTATTATGTACTTGACTATTTTAGTTGACTAACTTGTGGACTAAAGCAACTCTTTAAGTAATTGGGTTATGATGAAAGTAATACTATTGTTTTATATTAATACTTAGGAGTTCTTTCATTTTCTTTTAATTAAGCTTACATTGCTTAACGGTGCTTAGTACGGTGATGCTATTGTCTCGTATTAGTAATATCGCCTTAGACTAACATGGCTGTGTTAATATTACTTCTAGTGATTTCCTAAGCTGAAGAAAATTATTTTAGCTTCAAAATATTAGTTTTGCTTTTCATATTATTTGAGCGAGACCTGAATCGAATCTATGAAGCGATCCTGTAACTTAATTTACTCATAATCAAACCTCAATGTTACGTGGTTAAGAAATACATTTAACTAATTATTAAATATATATCTAACTTTTTATGTGACTTTGATATAAATCCTGATGATAATACTAATATAATACTGTTAACGTAAGACAAGAACCAAGAATAATTACATTAAATACAAATAAAAGGACATATAAGAAAACTATCTATTAATTTCAAAAAGGGTAAGAGACAGAAATATTCTTACTTTAATATTTATCTTTCAAGACTTTTTATAGAATTAATAGTCCTTCTTTAGATATACTTCTTCGGTTCATAACCATAGCCTACTAAGCTTCGGTTAAATAATAATTCTTTATAAATACTACATGACTTTAATTAGTTTCAGTATTTTTCATAATTAAAGAGTATCAGTCAATAAAGGATACTAAGTCCTAAGATCCAAAAGGAAAGGAAGCAACAACAGGAAATAATTTTATTAGATTTTACTTTTGTTTTGCCTTCAGCTGACTGATACCTTAATATATATCTCTGTGCTATCTAGATTCATCAAGTTAACCACTTGAGGATCAAGATACGTAACAGAAGAGTGGCGACCTCGCCAGGATTCGTTTCATACAGTTTCACTCAGTTTCATTACCGTTTCACTGCTTAAAAATCAAATATTAATCATGCCTCAACTAATTAATGATGAAGATGCTCGAGTTTTCATAGAATCAGAACCCACAGCCCCTGATATTGACTGTCTGTCAAAATCCGAACTGAAAGTGCTTGCCTCACATCTCCAGTTAACTGTCTCAAACATGTCTAAAGTAGAGGTGGCTCAGACCATAAAAACCCACCTGTTCCCTGTAGAAGGCGGGGAGGGAGACGGAGCAGTTGGTGGGATCCCGAGTAAACCTAGTCAACTTGATGTACAATTGCCACCTGGTTTGACCGGTGATCAAATATTCGAACTAGAACTAGCCAGAATGAAAATAAATGCCGAAGCCAGAGCAACGACCGAACAATGTGAATATCAATATCGTATAGCTCAACTAAATGTCAATACAAATGCTCCCGCAATTGCTCCCCCTCTGGGATTGACTATGACTAGTGTCATTCCACCTTTCACTGAGGATAATGTGCAGGATTTCTTTGTTTTGTTTGAGGAAGTTGCTGGAGGTATGAAGTGGACAAGAGATCAATGGCCTTTCATGTTACAAACCGTTTTGACAGGGCAGGCTCGAGCCACGTATTTGTCAGAAGTAGCAGAAGTTAGGCAGGATTATGACAATCTCAAAGAAGCTATCCTAAAAACCTATCAATTGCAGCCTGAGGCTTACAGGCAATCTTTCCGTAAAAACAGAAGAAAGTAGAAGAAACCCATAAGGTATTTGCCAGGACCATGACTAAAACTTTCAATCATTGGGTCAAGAGTAAGAAAGTCACAAGCTACAACGATCTGAAGGAGTTGGTCCTGTTAGAAAATTTCCTATGGAAAATTGATTCTTCTGTATCCTATCATTTAAAGGGGAAAAAGGTAGATTGTCTTGCCGACGCCGCTGACATGGCTGACACATACGTGCTCAACAACAAATTTCGTGGAAAGAAGCCCTACGATAATTCTAGTTCTAATTTTAAGTATCCCAATCACAAATCTGACAGACCCAGTCACAAACCTATAACGTCTTCCCCAGCTAGCCAAAATAGAATTGTTCCCCCAACTAAAAATGCGACTCAGGGCAATGGTAACAGAGGTGGGCCCCAAAGTAATAGTAATGCTCAAAGAGGGAACGTTCCCGTATCCCCTAAAGTATGTACTTTTTGTGGCAACAGAGGCCACCTAGCTTATCAGTGCTGGGCCAAGGAGAGAACAGAGAGATCGGGGCAGACAGTTGCCGCCGTATCTCAAACTCCATATGTGCCTGTAATGCAGGACTCCCGACAGAAGTAGTACCTAGCACCAAAAGTTCCTTTAATACAGGACTCCCGACAGAAGGAGTACCTAGCAGCTAACGTAAATCATCTAGACAGGGGTGTAGTAGCATGTGTGGTGCAACCCACTAGGGTTAAGCCAATAATAATTTCACCATCAGTGCAGGACAGTTACCGTCCCTTTATTTCATCTGGCAACGTGAGATTAAATGGTTGTATGCATGAGGTAAAAATTCTGAGAGACACAGGTTCTACTAGCACCCTCATGGTGAATCCTTACACTGAGTGCCCACCTGGCGAACCAGTTGTAATGAGAGGTGCTGGAGGCCAATTTTATGCACACTTGGTAAAAGGCGAAATTGAATGTGAGTTACTACAGGGTGAGGCCACCATAGCTTTGTGTAGGTCCCAAGATATCCCTGTGCCTGGGGTAACACTCCTTTTGGGGAATGATGTAGCATTCCCCATTTTTTGGTAGCAAAAAAAAAAACAAACAAAAAAAAGGTGAGAAGGTCCGACCAGACCCCATTTTGTCACTTTCCCCTGTTAACGAGCCACGAACCGGTGAGCTCGAAAAGGAGATGCCAACAGTTTTCCCTGTGTGTGCTGTCACACGTTCAATGTCTCAAGTAGCAGTTCCCTCAGACAGAAATGTACCGAATGTAAGAGTTGATGAAAGGGATGATGAGAGTGTGAATGACGCTCCAACTGTGCCTGATGATGTGACTGAGGTGGATTTATCTGACACCTTTATGTCTCATCTTGACCCTAACGATGACCATGAAACCCCTCCAAATTGTCCTAGTGGCCTGGTAGAGCTACAGAGAGATGATAGTGAATGCAAGGAGTTAGCTGCCAGGTCCATGAGTGAAGAGGAATGTGAGAAGGAGGGTGGTGAATGTTTTTACCTCAAAGGAGGAGTATTGTGGCGAAGATGGAGACAGCCACACAGACCAATCGATGACGGGGCCTGGGACGTCCATCAAGTAGTAGTCCCCAAACCTTGTCGTAGAGATATCTTGGAAATGGCACATTGTATACCATTGGCAGGACACCTAGGTGTGAGAAAAACTCTAGACAGAATCAGAGCCCACTTTTACTGGCCAGGAAAGCGTGCAGATGTAGTGGAGTTTTGTAGAGTGTGTCACACTTGCCAGATGACAGGAAAACCCAATTAGAAGGTGCCTGTACATCCTCTGGTGCCCTTGCCCGTTTTCGAGAATCCTTTTACTCGGGTGGTAGTGGACATTGTAGGCCCATTGCCTAAGACTTCCCAAGGTAACATTTATTTATTAACTATTATGGACATGGCAACTCGCTACCCAGAGGCCCTTAAGGACCCTTAAGGACCACCTCTGCTCCAACTGTCATCAAGGAACTGCTCAAATTCTTCACCAGAATGGGTTTCCCCCATGAGGTGCAAAGTGATCAAGGAACTAATTTTACCTCTAACATTTTTCAGCAGTCCCTGAAGGAGTTGGGTATCGAGCATGTTAAGTCTAGCACCTACCACCCAGAGAGTCAAGGGGTTCTCGAACGATATCATCAGACATTAAAGGGAATGTTACGTAAGTATTGTACAGAGACCGGAGTTGAGTGGGATAAGGGGGTACCTTTTCTTTTATTTGCTACTCGTGAGGTTCCAACTGAATCCCTGGGTTTTTCCCCTAATGAGCTAGTTTTCGGTCACCAGGTAAGAGGTCCTTTGCAACTATTGCAGGATAGCCTAGTTGGCCAGGAGGGGAACCAAAACCTCCTCAAGTATGTTTCAGATTTCAAAACCCGGCTGAGATCCTCATGTGAGTTTACTGCTCAAATCTTGACAGTGGCTAAAAGCTCCATGAAGAAATGGTATGACAGAAAAGCCCGTGAGAGGGAGTTTCAGCCCGGTGATGAGGTTTTGGTCCTGCTCCCCCTCTTTGGCCAACCTTTATCTGCCAAGTTCAGGGGCCCATAAAAGATCATTCGGAGGGTGAGCATTACCGATTATCTAGTAACTACCCCAGACAGGAGAAAGCCCACGCAAGTATTCCATATAAATATGTTGAAACCCTACCATAGGTCCCCTGATTCCTCTCTTCCAGATTCTCCCACTGTGGCAGTGAATGTCAGGACCTGTGGGCAGCCTGGTGCGGACAAAGTCTTCAGTTCTCTTACTGACCCGCAACAGACTGTTCCAGAGCCTGAAGGTATCCATGCAGACTTTGACTTGTCATGTAGCCTATCCAACTTTCAGTATAATTCAGTAGCTTGGGGGGAATTACCATCTAAACTATGTCATCTTCCCTCTGATCAAGCGAACCAACTAAGCTCTGTTTTATCTCAGTCTCCCAGTGTGTTCCGTGATACTCCAGGGCTCACTTCTTTGGCCGTGCACGACATCGACGTAGGGGATGCAACTCCCATTAAACTATCCCCCTACCGTGTCTCACCACAACGCAGGAGTATACTGCAGGTCGAGCTTGACTTCATTTTTTCAAACCAGCTGATCACAAGGGCCTTAAGCCAGTGGAGTAGTCTGGTCATACTTGTGCCAAAGCCAGACGGGAGCCATAGGTTATGTATGGACTATAGGCAAGTTAATGCTGTCACAAAGAACGATACCTACCCACTGCCACGGATCAAAGATTGCATTTACCAGGTTGGCCTCATACAGCAGTAAGTTTAACTTAATGAGAGGATTTTGGCAATTAGCTCTCCCTTGTAGCGAGGTAAATATTATGCTTTAGTAGTGCGCTTTCAAGCCTTCAGCTGTGAGATGCCTTGCAGTTCGAATAACTCTCCAGCTACGTTCCGGCTATGTTCTGATGTGGTACCTGGAGACGTTGCCTACTTTGGGTGATATCCTTATTATATCCTCATTATGATCTTGCTTTTGCCAATCTGGTGGTGAATCTATTTATGTATTATGTTTAATATTATGTACTATACTCCTTAAACTCTTTTCTAGGGGGGAGGTCTGACATACGGAGCCCTGTATGTTAATTTAAGAGTTAGAATTAGAGTTGAAGGAGTGTCAAACTACCCAAGCGGCGAAGCAGACTAGCGAGCGAACCAGCGAGTGGGAAACCAGCTCGTCCGCATACCAGCAAACAAGCCTTCACACCTGCGTGCATCATAGGGGACCCTGCAAACTACTTCGATGACCCGACGCTATGACGTGTGATCGACGCCAGGAGCCCCCATTGGACCACACACCTGCTATGCAACTCGAGGAGCTATGATAGGGGCGCGCACCATCACTCGCCTCCTGATTCGTTCCTACACCATCATTGTTTAGTATATAAGACCCGAGTAGTGGGAATTCAAATCAGTCTCATTTGGAGTTGGGGAAGGTGAACTTGCAGCTGGAGGAAGACGGGGTGAAGTATTATAATGGGTTTGTGACTGTCAGTCAGATTATATAAGTGTGTGTTAAGTGTGTTCGGTGTAAACACTTACGTTATGTTGGTTAGTGAGATATGTGATTGGGAATTAACGTTAACGCTACTATTATGTACTTGACTAATTTAGTTGACTAACTTGTGGACTAAAGCAACTCTTTAAGTAATTGGGTTATGATGAAAGTAATACTATTGTTTTATATTAATACTAACGAGTTCTTTCATTTTCTTTTAATTAAGCTTACATTGCTTAACGGTGCTTAGTACGGTGATGTTATTGTCTCATATTAGTAATATCGCCTTAGACTAACATGGCTGTGTTAATATTACTTCTAGTGATTTCCTAAGCTGAAGAAAATTCTTTTAGCTTCAAAATATTAGTTTTGCTTTTCATATTATTTGAGTGAGACCTGAATAGAATTTATGAAGCGATCCTGTAACTTAATTTACTCATAATCAAACCTCAATGTTACGTGGTTAAGAAATACATTTAACTAATTATTAAATATATATCTAACTTTTTATGTGACTTTGATATAAATCCTGATAATAATAATAATATAATACTGTTAACGTAAGACAAGAACCAAGAATAATTACATTAAATACAAATAAAAGGACATATAAGAAAACTATCTATTCATTTCAAAAAGGGTAAGAGACAGAAATATTCTTACTTTAATATTTATCTTTCAAGACTTTTTATAGAATTAATAGTCCTTCTTTAGATATACTTCTTCGGTTCATAACCATAGCCTACTAAGCTTCGGTTAAATAATAATTCTTTATAAATACTACATGACTTTAATTAGTTTCAGTATTTTTCATAATTAAAGAGTATCAGTCAATAAAGGATACTAAGTCCTAAGATCCAAAAGGAAAGGAAGCAACAACAGGAAATAATTTTATTAGATTTTACTTTTGTTTTGCCTTCAGCTGACTGATATCTTAATATATAATTATATCTGTGCTATCTAGATTCATCAAGTTAACCACTTGAGGATCAAGATACGTAACAATATATATATATATTGTGTATATGTGTGTGTGAGGGTGTGTGTGTGTATGTTCACAAATAAAGCTTTAAAGGGAACCATTTCCAATAGATAAATCTCTTATTGTATAATTTGTCAAACTTAGAAGTTGTTTCTATTTGTGGTAAAAACTAAAAGTAAGACCATACTTGTTTCAAAGTTCTAAAAACAATTTGTGTTCCTTACTTTTGTTTATATTATTATTATTTGTATTATTACTATTATTATTATTTGTACTATTAGTAGCAGTAGTCCAGACTTGGCAGAGGAAGGACGTGTGTTGGTGACCTCCCGCAAGGATTATAGTCAAAAGTAGTGAAGGAGTGGAAGGGGAGAGGTGGGAAGATAATCAACAGAAAGGTGAAGACCAGGACATTCGACATTGATAACAGGAAAGTGATTTTATAAATATATAATAGAATGCTGAGCAAAATTCAACTCTAAATTTATCAGTGAGCCTGCTTTGAAAGGGAAGGGCGCCCTTGGTCAAGCCCTGTCATACGAGGGGAACCGTTAAGGGTATACTGACCACAACCATAAAACAAAACGGTCACCAACCACCCAATACACCCTCCTCCCCTCACTTCATCCCTCCCCTCCCTTCCCCTACCCTGCCCTCCCAACTCCACCGCCCACGACCTACCTCCCACCGCCCACAGCCCAGCTCCACCATCGCTTCTCCACATTCGTTCCACATCGCCAGACAGCCTTCACGCCACTCAAGAGACGGAATAAGAGCCAGTGAGTGATATAGAGAATACGGTAAAGTATAGTAAAAGTGAAAGTGAAGGGGAAAATACTGTCTTATGCGGAAATCATATCCTGCCAACGAAATTTGTGAAAAACTATTATAGAAAGGGACCGGTGCGTGTATCCTGAGTGTGTGGTGATACCATGGGAAAATAGAAAGACTTTCTTTACTACGTACTGCATATTAGTAACTTCCCCTAACCTCAGAGAGGACAAAATATCCCAATCAGGGGTTATACAGACTGGCATAAGTGATCACTTCGTCACATATTGCACACGGAAAACCACAAAAATTACCCTAGAGAATCACAAGGTTATCAAAATAAGGTCACTCAGAAACTACAATAAAGAAACATTTCTGGACATTTTATGAAATACAGACTGGTCTCCAGTGTTTGGAAGTACAAACGTTAATGACGCATGGGTTGGCTTCAGAACCATCATCACAAACATCCTAGACGAAATAGCTCCTCTGAAAGACATACGAATTAAAGCAAGGTCAGACCCATGGATCAACAATGACATACTACACCATCTGGAACACAGAGACAATCTGTTAAAAAGGCTAACGAAACATAGACAGGATCAAGGTCTGAAACATGAGTTCAACAGGGCCAGGAATAAACTAAGTAGGAAAATGAAATCAGCGAAAACGAATTATTTTCACAATAAGGCAGAGGAATATCAGAATAACCCAAAGAAACTATGGAGGCACCTAAAAACAACAGGCTACAGCAACAAGACAAGGGATTCGTCTAACACTAATATTGCTCTCACCATTAATGATCAGGTTTGCCACGATAAACGACAAATTTCAACCTACTTCAACTCCTTCTTCACTTCCATAGCAAACACACTTGCACAGAACCTACCTCAACCTCTCAATAAATACACGACAACAACAGCCACCTTTCGTAATTTCTACAGAGATAAAGACACACACCCGAACACATTTGGATTGCAAAATGTTACACCAAAATACACTTTTGACGAGCTGTCTAACCTAAATGTACATAAAAGCACAGGACCAGACAAAATTCCCGCCAAATTTCTACGAGATGGAGCCATTGGTATAGCAGGCCCCCTAACCCATATCATCAACTTGTCAATTAACACCAACACTGTACCTGCTGAACTGATTGAAGCTATTGTAACCCCTCTATTTAAGAAAGGAAATAAACTAGAAGTTGGCAACTACAGACCAGTTAGCATATTATGTATTGTATCTAAAATCCTTGAAAGAGCGGTATACACCCAAATTGAACACTACCTCAAACAAAATGATCTATTCTATAAGTTTCAATCAGGTTTCAGATGCATGTACTCGACAGACTCCTGTCTCATCCACTTAACGGATCACATTCGTAAAGAAATTTCTAAAGGTAACTACACCGGTATGGTTCTTCTTGATCTACAAAAAGCGTTTGACACAGTAGACCATGATATCCTATGTAATAAACTACAAGCAATGGGCATAGGGTCTGTGAACTGGTTTAAATCTTATCTTAGTGGTAGA
This sequence comes from Paralithodes platypus, assembly GCA_032716605.1. Classification (NCBI taxonomy): domain Eukaryota; kingdom Metazoa; phylum Arthropoda; class Malacostraca; order Decapoda; family Lithodidae; genus Paralithodes; species Paralithodes platypus. Next base: position 15,770,134 of record CM064580.1, on the reverse strand, counting down.
ACCCAAAGAGTCAAAATTGATGATAATATATCTGATCCTATACCAATTAACTGTGGGGCCCCGCAGGGAAGCATCCATGGTCCCTTACTCTTTCTCTGTTATGTGAACGACATGGAACTGAGCGTCTCATGTAAATTATTACTGTATGCAGACGACAGCGTGCTTCTGGTTTCAGGAAAAGATCCAATAAGTATTGCCGCTTCACTTTCAAAAGAACTAGAAACATGTAGTGAATGGCTAGTGGACAATAGACTATCTCTTCACCTGGGCAAGACGGAAGCCATCTTATGTGGAACAAAACGCAAACTGAAAGACATTTTGGGCTTCTCGGTCAACTGTAATGATATTCCTATAACAACAGTGTCACAAGTTAAATATCTCGGACTAAAACTGGACGCGAGTTTGGCAGGTGAAACTATTTTGGAATCTATCCTGAGTAAGTGTAGAGCACGTATAAAATACCTGTATAGACAGGTGGGATGCTTGCCCGCGGCGACCAAAAAGACCCTCTGACAAGCGCTTGTTCAATGTCATTTTGACTATTCTGTGTCATCCTGGTACTCTGCATCACCTAAATCAACACAACACAAACTTCAGGTCACTCAAAGTCCAGTAAATCTAGCAATCATTTAACTGGACCTAGAACAAATTGCAATAGAAGGTTTTTTGGCTTTAACTTGTTTATTAGGTCCCTCTGATGAACATATAAAAAGTCTCCAACTTTTGGACACTGGGAAAGTGGTTAATTTGCATAAATTCAAGATGGCCACCGTCCAAAGCTTCAATTTACAGATAACTTTTTTCTGGTTGCTCCTAGACCCTATAAATGTATTACAAACAACGTTTTTTGGCTTTAACTTGTTTATTAGGTCCCTCTGATGAACATATAAAAAGTCTCCAACTTTTGGACACCTGGAAAGTGGTTAATTTACAGCCGAAAAACCCTTACAGACAGGCTGAACTGTCTCTTTCACAAGGGGTGACACAGGCACTTTGTGCTTGTATGGGTTTTTTGACCTGTTGTCCCTCTTTTTTATAAAAAAAAAAAAAAAAAAAACATGACGTAGTATGACGTCATTCAGAGCCAATTATGTAATTCATGATAGGAGTTCGTATTCACTTGGATCATCGGTGCTTGCATCAAAGTTGCTATTTTGACAGAGTCCTTTACATTGACCACATGCACTGGAACATTCAAGCTCATTCCGTTTGCAACTACAGCGTTGAGTGTCACAGTTGCCCTTACACTGACATCTGACCAATTTCAGTAGTGAATCAGGAGCCACTGGCGAATCCATCGTCTTCGGTTCAAGCTGTCCCTTCCGCAGACACCAGCCCCATTTCTCGGGGTCCACACAGTTCCCCATCCATTCCTGGACCTGACAATAAACTCGGAACGAGTGGTATTTGGCTGCATCGGTTGTTGGGGGAAGGCTGTGAACTTCAACGGTAGTTGAACTTTTTGCCACCTTGTTGCAAAACTTTGTCTTTCGCAGTCCGTCAAGGGTGTCATTTCCTTTTCCCCCGTACAAATAAACCAAGGCCTTTTCACCAGCTGATGATATCGCGTCTTTACTTCCACTTTGGCAACAGAATGCTTCTATACATTTCAAGAAACCGTTGTCTTCCCTCACTTTCCTCAAGGCAGCCCCTTTACCAATACCATACAGTCGTGAGGTTGTGTCACATCCACAGAGTGCATGGACAACTGGCAGGACACGACAGATGCTTTCACCGAGAGCTTCTGCTACTGAGTTAATATGCCAACATTTCCCACCTTCCTTGCTCGACTTGAAGTACAAATCATTCATCCCTCGTTCCGCATAATGACACAACAGCACCAACAAGTCTGTGTCCTCACCTATCACATATGTCACGGTTTCCCTTGCATGCTCAATTCCCTTCTTCGCAATCATGACATCTGCATCTGCTGGCGCATTGACACAGTCAATTCCATTTGCCTTGAATGTTTCACACAATAAGTCAATGAAGTTTTGCTTATTGTCCGAGTTTGACAAGAAGTTTTCCTTTTTTGACCGAAGGGGCATGGTTGGAGTGAACATCACCTTTTGACCAAAGACTCCTTTTGATCGTCGATTGTGTGTCATGTCCTTGGTAGTAGGTCCTGATTTATAACCGTCGAATACAACCACCGGGTTGAGAAAGTTTTTGGAAACATGCTTCATGTACATGCTTGCAATGTCCTCAAATGTGTCACCCTTCTTCCATGGAATCCTTTGCAATAAGGAACCACCATCCAGAACATGGGTCACAGTCCTTTCTTCCTCAAATGATTCCAATGACGACTTGGGAACAACAGCAGCTATCTCATCTCCTAGCTGTGGTTTATTGGCTTCCCTGAGCCTCCCCCACTTATCGAACAGAGCAGTAGGGTAGCTAGACAACTCATACGCAAAGACCTCTTCAACACCTAAGTCCCTGTTATTAGCAAAGATGAGGAGCCTCTGGAAAAGGAGCTGTGGGTAGATTGGTACTTTTTCAGCACTGATTGTAACCTTTGCACCCAACGACTCAACTTGATCTTTCTTCCTAAATGAAAAGTCAAAAGCATTGCTACCTTCCATCTTCTGCACAATGTTCATACCAACCTCATACAGTAAATGAGGATTGGCCGAGGCTGGTCCTGTCACACCGTTGGCAATATTCCTGAGTTCATTTGATTCTTGAAATGGATCATAATCCTTGAAGAATGCGAGAACCTTCTCTGTGTCCTTCCTATCTCGTTCACGCCTTGCTTCAGTCATTTCTTTGTGCTGCTCAGAGGTGTGGAAATGCTTCCCTGTCAGTTCTTGCATAACTTCACTCACCTCAGCGCAGGCTGGCATAGCAAGTAACCAGCGCAGGCGTTGCGTTTCCTCCATGCCCCTACCACGTGTCAATCCACCATTCGTTTTCAAAGAGCGCATCAAAACCTGCTCTATAACCAAGTCGCTTGGCAGTCCTGCCCACAGCCGATCACTTCGGCGGATCACAAATAGACCGGAGTTCAATTGACAGAACATGTCTGGGTTGAGCTGCTCAAGTTCAATCATGTCTTGAATGTACACATGGGCTGACTTGGCATAATTGTTATGACCACACGCTGCAAAGTACGGCAACATCTCCTGGAGTGTTCCGAGGTACAGTAGGAAATCGCCCATTCTCAGTGCCCTCAGGAAGCGACGCAGCAGGTCAATCATGTCCATGTATTGAATCCATAGCTTTCCCATCTTATGCTCTGCTAAGGAGCTCTTCTCAGCTTTAAGTTTTTCAGAAATTCTGTTGAAAACGTCTTTACTGCAGACTTCATCCGGTGAAACGTCTTCACGCAACAGCTTATCCAAAAGATCTGCAGCCTCCTGGAAGTCCTTGCATGCGTCACTTTCCTCATCTACCATTGAGAGGTTGACACCGTATGCCCTGCCTAACACAATCGAACTCAAGGCTGTGTCAACCAAGAAGTGGCCTCTGATTGCTCGTGCATAGGCTTTCCCACTCAGCATTTGGGTCACAGCATTTTCAGCGTATATAAGTTCCAAAACCTCCTTAAGCCCAGATGCTTCCATAACATGGCCCATGCATCCCAAAAAGCTCATCACAGAGTGAAAGCCACCAAGGTTCAAAACAATGGGTTTCAGTTCGCTTCCTTCCTTCTCATGAACAATGATCGTCTTCGCTTTCCAATAAAGCGGTTGGTCGAATGTCAGCATTGGCGTCGTTCCCTGGCGATGGCTTTCCGCAGCAACGAAGTGAAGTGTTGAGTAAATACAACTCATGTCCGTAGGGTCCATGTCAATCATGGGCAAGAAATGGACGGATGATTTCCCTGGGTGTGGTCCATGGCACACACTCTGCATTAAGCCGGACCAGCCTGGTCGTTTTGGTCGAAGCAACCATGACGTTTTCCACAGTATGTCCAGATTTTCAAGCTTGTCAGATGCTGAAATGGGGTCAAGCTTTCTAAATTCGAGAGGCCCACCCTTCTTGCGAACACTGCGGTAGTATTTGATTTCAATTTGAGCTGCCGTGAAGTTGTTTTCAGGTGACTGCAATCTTGGTATTGATGTTGTGTCTCTTACTTCAGGGGTGACAGCAACAATTATACCCATACCATGGTATGTTCCTCGCCCATCAAGCGTACGCAAGTTGTGATCAACATTGTCTGCAACGAACTGTCCAAACCTGCCTGCAGTGGATATGTTGGTGCCCCTGAAATTGGCAGCACACTTCGAAAACCTCAAAACTTCTGCGTAAGGCAGACAGAAGCCGTGGCTGTGTAAACTGTCCACAAGAAAGCGGGAACCAAAGTGCTGGTGCATTTGAACCGCCAATCCATACTGAATGGGTGCTACAATGGCCCTTGGTCTGGTAAGTTGCACGATACTTTGTCCAATTGATGCAACTTCAAGATCACATGACTTGCCACTGAACGTCTCTTGCAGCAATATACGAAGGGACTGCGGAACGTACGCCACATTCTTTTCCAGCGACCGGAGTTCAGAAGGATCTGGATAGAAATCTCTACAAGTATCAATGTTCTTTATATCTGCTTTGATCAACCGTGCCGCAGCCCTGACTATCTTTCTTTGTTCTGCTTCCTCATCATCAGTCTGTGGTGAGTCTTTGAATTGTTGCAAAATCTTTGCAGCACTTTCTTTGACAGTTACAACATCGCTGCGTCCATGCACGTTACTAATAACCAGTTCATCCCCAAAATATGAAATAAGTTTCTGTTTCATGTATTTTACACTATACGCTTCAACATCAGGGCACAACTGGGACATTCTATCAACGAGATCAACCACTGTAGTCTGTTCATCATCATTGCCACTGACTAGGTCCTCGATTGCGAGTAGAAATGCTTCCTCTCGTGAGGCATCTACTTTGCGACCCTTGCGAGGAGGTTCACTGTCTGCGGAATCACGATATTTGGAGGGGATCTGCCTATGTGTCTGGAAATTTGAGCTGCACTGCTTGTGATATATTGTGTCAGCTGCTGGAAGATCGCGTGCAAAGTTAATTCGGCCTCTAACAGTGTCAGCCCACTCATCAGCCCTGGCATCACATGCAGAAAGTATTGTCCTTTGAAAGTTGAATGTGCGTACTGGATACACTTCTTCTGAATCATGCTTTGTGTCCAAATAGATTTTTGTACCACAAAAAAAGCAGTTCTCTGTAAAACAAAAGTCTGGTGTCTGAGAACGAAGAGCAGGTTTTTCAGGACGTTTCTTCTGCTTCCCAGGAATTCTATTTGGCTTCGTATTGACATGCTTCTTTCGGCAATCGATGTGCACCGTTTGGCCCTCGGACACGGTAATTGATGGCGTTCCACGTTCAGTACTGGCATTGTTGATAGTATCTGCTCCCTTCGCCCTCAGCTTGACTGTTTCTCCTTCGTCTAACGTGTTTGAGCAAATGCCGCAGGGATTATGCACCACCTCTTCTTCCATGGCTTCGGTAGATGTCGCACCAATCTGTTGAAACAAGAAACAAGATGATGGGATTAGTATAGGCCTAGGCAAAATGTAATAGACAATAATGTGCAGTAAAGGTAGGGCTTGACCTAGAACAAATTGCAATAGAAGGTTTTTTGGCTGTAAGGTTTTTTGGCTGTAAATTAACCACTTTCCAGGTGTCCAAAAGTTGGAGACTTTTTATATGTTCATCAGAGGGACCTAATAAACAAGTTAAAGCCAAAAAACGTTGTTTGTAATACATTTATAGGGTCTAGGAGCAACCAGAAAAAAGTTATCTGTAAATTGAAGCTTTGGACGGCGGCCATCTTGAATTTATGCAAATTAACCACTTTCCCGGTGTCCAAAAGTTGGAGACTTTTTATATGTTCATCAGAGGGACCTAATAAACAAGTTAAAGCCAAAAAACCTTCTATTGCAATTTGTTCTAAGTCCAGCCCTACTTTGACTGGTCTAATAAAGGGCCAAACAAATCAGGCTCACTAATACCTTCAAAATTTTCTATGACAGAGCACCAGAGTATCTAAAGAATTATTTTGTTAAAGCAAATGAGAGGAGTGGACATAATACAAGAAACAGGATGATTAATTTTAAGGTCCCGAGAATCCAAGGACAGGGTAAGCAAACATTCTTCTTCACTGCCATCAAAGACTGGAACGACTTACCCCAGTCAGTCCGTGAAAAGAGAACACTGTATTCCTTCAGACGTAGCCTGAAGGAACACCTGAACCGGACAGCTGCGAGAAGGGAGCACCAAGCTTATGTCTACTACTAAATACGACATAAGAGATAGACAAACCAAACTGAAATGATTACTGATTACGGATTACTGATATTTATTATAGGATGTAAGGTATCTTAAAATAACCCCCTAGAAATACTTTCTCTCTTTTTTATTTTATTTTTTTTTTTTTTTTCCACCTAACCTAATCCCACAAGGACCCCAATGTAAATACGCCTAACGGCCTTATTAGGCTATCCTTAGTTGGAATTATACAAGGCTGGTACATGTCATATTTTGTAATATACTATGTGGTATCAACTCTGTAAATTGCTAACTGAATAAATATTATTATTATTATTATTATTATTATTATTATTATCCCCCTAATGGTTTCTTTATAGCTATTGTCCATCCATCCATCCATCCATCCATCCATCCCCTATCCCATCTCAATACCACTTATCCTCCACCCCCACCTCCCCCCGCTCCCCCACGTGTGCCACCCCCTCTCGCCCACCCTTCATCCCAACAAAAAACAGTGACCGCAAGGGGATAATCTTACAGTCGAAAACTTCTGAGATATACAGGCTGGATAGGTAGGCTAAATAGGACTCTCTCTCTCTCTCTCTCCCTATCTATCTATTCTTTTGGATTAAGACAGCCTAAGCTGCGCTTCTCTCTCTCGCTCTCTCTCTCTCTCTCTCTCTCTCTAGCTCTCTTTAGCTCTTTCTCGCTACCTATCTATCTATTATTTCGCAGTAATCTCATTCTAAACTAATTCAATCTCCACAATACCTAATATCCTATCTTCTCATTAACCAAGGTCTAATCCTTATTGATAATACAACTTCTACAACTACCGCTGCTATTAATACTGCTAACATTACGGTTTATAAAGGAAATAACGAACATCTTTATTAAAGCCAAAATCTGCCTAGTTGTCCTATCTAGCCGCTTACTCAGTGTGTTTATGTCACGTAATAACACCAAATTGTTCACATACAACACAACCTAATATATACATCCCACCAGCCAGCCAGGGGGAATATCAAATATGGCATACAACAACACCGATAGGGAATACACACTCTAGTACAAAATAATCTAGGCACACATACCGAAAAATATTTGGTTGTTTTTACGTTACGGGCCGGTACTGTAAATAAGATAAATTAAGTTTTGGAAAAAAAAGAAAAACAGAAGCTAAATAGCCTTAGTGTAAAGCGTAAAAGACATTGCAAGAGAACAGATGGAAGTGTCATAAGGGTATAATGGAGGATGATGAAAGTTTAGATGAAGACCTATCACAAAGGTCAAAGACTAACAAGTGTTGCATCTGTACAAAGAACGAGCATACATGTACAAGATGCAAATGCGTGCTAAAAAAAAAAAGGATGCATAAACTGTAATAAAGGTTCCCGGTCTCGCAACCCTTATAAGAGTGTAATAACAGAGGGAGGGGCGGTAGCCAGTGCCCAGAGAGTGCGAAGGGATTAAGCTGACGGGACACAACACGGCGATGGGCAACAACCCGACAGAGCATGTGGAGGTGCGGGACCCTCAGGGAGCCCGAAAGAAGGGCGGCAACCACATGACATGGTGGGTGACGGTGAGCCCAGCGGAGTCCAAAGACCCGGAGACGAGCACCGAGATGCTGGAGAGGAGGGTGGTGTCCAAAGAAGGCCAAATATAGCTGGTAGAAACGACGATATGCCACGCAACGAAGAGCCCCGAGAAGCACACAGGGAGGTGGGACCACAGAGGGAAGCAGCCATGGAGAGACCCGCAGAAGTTGATGGCAGAGGAGGACCCCTTCAATGGAAAGGACTATGGGGAGAGGAGGTAAACATGTGGACAGAGGCAGCTTACTCAGAAATTGTAGATTGGTCTGCACACAGTTTATTCAACCCACCTAAATGTGATGCCACCACCAAACTGTTGTCAGAGATGAAAAAGCTCATTTATAACTATGTCTATGACAGACCTTTAGCCCCGTATGCTCTCAAGTAATTTTTCAGCATTCCACATCTCTTCTTGCAAAAAACTCACCGCAATTCTAGACAAGCGGAAAACGTGACAGCGCTAACAAATAGAGTGAAACTGTGGAATGATAACAAGATGGATGACTTACTCAGTGAAGCCAGAGCATTACAAGAGAGACAAGGCAGACGACAACACAAAAGAGAAAACACTGAGGACAAGGCCAGGAGATTCGGCGACCAGATGAGACAAGGTAAAGTGGCACCTGCAATACGATCGCTGACAAAGGAGGCAGCTGATGGGCTGTTGCCTATCACAAGAGATACCATCAAGCTGCTGGAAGAGAAACATCCGCAACCTAGTATATCCGAGAGTCAGAAGCTAGAGGGGGCTTATATACCACCGAACCCCGTCATCTACGAACAAATCACAGGCGAGAAGAGTTGGAAAAAGGCTCTAGGGACCCAAGGCAGTGCAGGACCCTCAGGGATGGATGCAAACGGTTGGAGAACAATCCTGAGCAGCACACTTTTCGGAGTTGCAGCGACCGACTTACGCAGGGTGCTGGCAGATCTTGCAAGAAAAATGGCCACTCAAGATTGTCAACACTTGGAGGCCTACACAGCTTGTTGTCTAATACCATTGGACAAGAATCCAGGAGGCAGACCTGTAGGGGTGGGTGAAGTGTTGAGAAGAATCATCGGAAAATGCATAATGGAGGTGGTGAAGGACGATGTGCGGTCAGCGGCTGGAAATCTCCAAGTGTGTGCTGGCCACCAAGCAGGGGGAGAGGCAGCAATTCATGCAATAAGAGAAATATATGAGCAAGAATAATGTGAAGCCGTGCTGTTAGTGGATGCATAAAATGCCTTTAACACCATCAACAGAAAGACAGCAATTCACAACATCAAGGTAAAATGCCCCAGCTTAGCCACCTATGTAGAGAATACCTATAAACAGCCTGCAGACCTCTTCATAGTAAACAACCAAAACTCACGACGTGGAACGGCACTGAAATCAATGGAAGGAACCACACAAGGGGACCCAAGTAGCAATGGTGATGTACGCATTAGGTCTCTCGATGTTGCTATCATTAACAAGACATGAGACGACACATGTTAAGCAGGCGGCCTATGCAGATGATCTCACTGGAGCAGGGAAAGTCAATTATCTCAAGAGCTAGTGGGAGCAAGTATCACAAGTGGGACCAGAAATAGGATACTTTCCAAATGCTAGTAAGTCTATACTGATAATAAAAGCAGAACATTACGAAAATGCCTTAGAAGCTTTCAACGGTAGTGAAGTGGTCGTAACAAAGGACGGACAGCGTCATCTAGGGGCAGTGATTGGCACAGAAGAGTTCAAGAAGCAATACATGGAAGAGAAGGTCAGAGAGTGGGTAAACGAAATAGAAATACTAGCCAAAATTGCAAAGACGGAACCACAGGCTGCATATTCGGCATTCACATATGGGGTCAAACACCGCTGGACCTACTTGATACGTATCATTCCAAACGTGGGTCCACAACTTCAACCGCTAGAAGATGCCATCAGAGACAAACTCATCCCAGCTTGGATGAAGTCCCACACCCCAAATGCTACAGAGAGGGAGTTGCTCGCACTTCCTCCTAGGTTAGGAGGGCTTGGAATCATCAATCTGGTGAGGAGGGCGACAATGGAACACCAGAACTCAGTAAAGATAACAGAATCTCTCACTGAACGCATCGTAGCGCAAGACCCTGACGGCGAAGTGGACCAGGCGGACATCTACAACATCAGAAAGACCATCACGTCAGAGAGGCAAAACTCACAGAAAAATGACCTGGCACAATTGATGCGACAACTTTCCCCGAGACTAACAAGAAAAGTACAAATAGCACAAGAAACGGGTGCTTCAAATTGGATGACAACACTACCAATCAAGGCAAAAGGCTTCAATCTAAACAAACAAGAATTTAATGATGCTATTACACTGAGGTATGATTGGCCGATTGAAGGACTGCCCGATCGATGCGTTTGTGGAATCAACAACGATGCAGACCACAGCATGATATGTAAGAAGGGAGGATTCATCAGCATCAGGCACGATGAAGTAAGAGATGTAACAGCGAACATGCTCAGGGAGGTGTGTCGAGATGTGGTGCGCGAACCATCACTCATTCCCTTGGAGGGAGAGATCTTGCAGCACAGGACGGCCAACACATCCAACGAAGCACGAGTGGACGTTAGTGCAAGAAGTTTTTGGACAAGAGCACAGCGAGCATTCTTTTACGTAAGAATATTCGACCCAATGGCCCATAGCTACAGCGGGCTGTCTCTGGAGGCTGCACACAAGAGGAATGAACAAGAGAAGGTCAGGGCATATGGGGAAAGGATCTTAAATATCGAACATGGCAGCTTTACCCCACTAGTCTTCACCACATCTGGAGGGATGGGACCTAGGGCCCAGTGCTTCTATTCAAGGCTTGCAGAGATCATCGCAGAGAAGAAGAAACAGCCCAGGAACCACGTTGTAGCCTGGATGAGGTGCCGTCTATCTTTCTCGTTGCTCAGATCAGCACTACTATGCCTGCGGGGAACAAGACTGTCTGCACCACAACCAGCGACGGTGGCAGAAGTGGACTACGAGGCAGCAGTGGCAGAGGGTCGCATAGGAAGGAGACTGGATTGAAGTTGCATGGTGTTGAATAGTAATATCTCATGCTTGTAAAATAAAATGTATGAACAATATTAAATAAAAATCAATGTAGTAGTAGTAATCCACGATGATGAGTCTGAGTGCTGACCCCGGAATAGTAAGTAGCTGAATGACTACCAAGTCGGACGCTTTGATGACTGTTCTGACCTGGTTTAGGGTCCAAAGAGGGGATGCACAGGCTGAGTGTTTAAAAAAAAAAAAAAAAAAAAAAGTAGTAGTAGTAGTAGTATTTATATTACTATACACCTTAGGAAGGATTCCTAACCATGAAAGGAGAAAATTATAGCTTAATTATACCCTTAACTCCCATAAACATGTTTTAAGCTAAATAACATCGTCTAATGTTGTATGTATATATGTACTGTATATGTACTCAGGCACATACCCCATAGATGGGGGTTGCTGACTCGAGACAGAACCCGAACAGAAACATTTATAGTTCCAATGATTTGGGTCTGGGACCACTGTCGCGTTCCCTCGCCCATTACTCTGCCTCATTTAATAGGTGAATTTTACAAGGGAGGAGGATTTCCAGCCCCCTGCCCCAAGAAGGAATATTAGGACAGCATAAGATACAAACATAAACGGCTAAGGCTGGGTATAGGATGCCACACCTCACTTTGAATAGGACCAGCCCTCCCCCCAATGGTCTTCATTTCTATTCGGGCATCAAACCGATCTATAGGCCAAGTTCCATTTAACATACATAAACTAGTTAAAGAAGAAACTAATATACTGACATACACGGAAGCTCATAATTATAATCTCCGCAAAACTCGCTTTAGAATATTGCAAAATAAGTTTATAAAGAAAATTCATAAATGTATAAAGAAAATGTATAGAGAAAAACACTAGCAGAAAGCAAGCGGACAAACCTATCAATTTCTAAAACATATACAATAAAACTTAGACCTAGGTAAAAACTAAAGCAAAAGTAAAAATTGGGGGGAGAAAAGAAAACATGAACAATTGCTGGATGGGAAAACTGGCGGAAAAAGCCAATATGTTGACACTGTACCTTATATCTGTCTCTCACACGCTAACCCCTACTGGGATATTTTAGTGTGTACATGTGTTGTTCCATTATGGTTCACTTTAGAGCGTGTATACTTTTGCTTCTTTGTGCTCCTCACTTAGAGTATATTTTGCTATATATCTGGACTATTATTTAATCTTTTTCTTTGATCATCCCTCTTTTGTTTAAATTGTCCTTTAATATAGAAAATGTAATAATCAAATATATATCATATGTGGGGATATCACTGAATTATGATCGTAAGAAAGAGTGATATTGATGATTACAGAATTGTATAGGCATGAAGGTCACCCAAATAAAGCCTTATAGGAGACCCTGGTCAGTCAGGCTACCTATGAATGCGTCGGCAGGTCAGCAATAGACTGACCAAAAACCTTACTCCTTTGCTCAGTAACATTTCAAAGTAACTCGGAAAAACATGCATGCCTCTAGAAGAGCGGTTTTCTAGAACTACATAGGTGATATTGTCAAAAGCTTAATTATATATAACCGAAATCTACAACAGGCTCTCTGACCGTCACTAGGCAGTTCCTTTTAAAATGATTTACTTCACCATTCTCCTAAAGCTATAACCAACAAAGACCACACCTCTCCCATCTTCTGTAAACTAAGCTAAGAATATATTCCATGCCACATTCGTGGCTTTTCCTTTAACTTTCAATGTGGAACACCACCTCTACTCCACAGTCTCTCACAGAGACTCTGGTGTCTGAAGCATTTTGCAGCAATCCCTTTTCTATTTCCTCCTACTTTCACTATCCTAGTTCTAAAACTAAAGGTGGATGTTGTGTATATGTTCACAACAAACTTGCTTGCGTCTTCCCGACTTGGACTCCTCTGCATTCTAAATTATCTGGCTTAAACTTTCCTGTCACTCTCAAACTGTATGTGTCTGTGCTGTCTATCTATCCTTTAACTCGATTGACTTTCTTTAGGTATCTTACCTCTAAAGTGGCACACATTCTACCCATCTCTCCATTCTTTGAAATCTCCATCTTGGGAGACTTCAAGTTTTACCACCGCCAATGGCTCTTTAATAATTTCACTGACCAACCTGGGGCCGGATACTCAAAACTGTCCTAACTTGGGGCACTTAGGACTTGCTAACTGACTTAGGGTACCCTAAAATATGAACAGGTTGGGACAACTTATCTCGTGTCTTAAGTTGTATACACAAACACAATTTAGGGTGTCCTATCCTGTTCCTAAATAGTTAGGAACTCCTAAATTGTCCTAAATATTCTTGGGTGCCCTATGTTGTTCACCCAATCACGGGGCTCCTTATATCCTATTGTTTGGGTGGATCACCCATTCACGGGACATTAATATTAGCTGATCAAAATAAACAAACACCACTGTGGCAGAGAGAGCTACCCAGCTGTTGTATTACCTTATTTTTGTTTTGTTATGGTCTTTGGCAGGGTTAATTGGGCCTGCCTACACAGCCCTCCAATCAACAAACAACAACAACAACATACCTTATGTTGTGCCTATGTATATATATATATATATATATATATATATATATATATATATATATATATATATATATATATATATATATATATATATATATATATATATATATATATATATATAAATATATATATAATTATATATATAATTTCTGCAATGGAGCTTCCTCTTGGGAATCGAAGTCTCACGAGGAAAAGGAGAACCAGCGTAGTAGTAGTTTCTCCGAAACGTTTGGTAACCAATAAAGATAAGATGTTCGCTATATATATATATATAATAATAAATCGTGCAATATCCTATATTTAACCCCTAACAAAGTTTTTGAGAGATGTTGAGGAAGTGAAATTAAGTGAAGGCTTGCTGATCCATTCGTAGGATTGCTTGTGTTCTTGTTTTTTGCAGGCAAACTGTTACTGTATGTTCTTCCCCTATCACCTCTTTTATTTATTTGTTTTGTATTTTTGCCGATTCTCCCTACCCTTTGAGGGAACAAGGGCTGGCTACTGACTGAGGAAGTGAATGTTGTAGGCTTGTGTTTAGGCTAGGTAGAATGTTCATGATTTTGTTTTCCATAAGGACCATTTACATAGTTTATAGTAGGTTTAGGCCTATAGGCTATTAGATTCTGCTATGTTATATTTTCCCATGAAGTCAATTTATGTACAGTAGTTTGCAGCGTATTAGGCTAGGCCTAGTCCAAATTAAGTTAGGACAGGATATTTTCCCATAAGTCCCATTTATAGTTTGTCACTAGGTTAGGGTAGGAGAAGGAGTTTTTTACCGCCCGCTTTGTTTACATAGTCGCACACTTGTATTTACATTCGCGTCTATTTTGACTGCTGTTACTTGCCCCTGCTGGTAATAATATGAGGATGACATTAAGTCATGGGGAATGAGGGGGCAAAGACCCCTCACTAACTAGTCTCTCTATAAATCAAACAAAGTCAAGTGTATCAAAGTATTTCTAGGCCTAGACACCATACTGTATATATTATGTATGTGTTTGTTTTAGATACCTCATTTCCCGATTTTCATAGGCTATAGTCCTCCCCACTAGTAGGGTTGTATTTTAATATTCTTGGAAAATGGATAAAAGTGCATGTAATTGCATAATGAAACAAATAACTCATTATTAGATTCGTAAAAGGTAAGTCAAGATTGTAAAATAGAAATATATCTATAGGCCTAATTTATCCTAGGCTAAACTCAATATCCACCACCCAAAAGGCCAAAACCCCAGTGTGTGAAGTTACCAATAACCTATGCTACTTCATCAAGGTAAAATCCATTATATTGAGTACATATTACACAAGAAATTCCATTATTGAAAGGGTTAATCAAGTAAAATCACAGAACCATAGGCTTGGAGAGTATCTTTTTATTTGGCTATGTTTAGATACATTCTCTCAAACCTTAAACAGCGACCAAACGGTATAAGACCACTAGTTCCATTACAAAATGCCACGCTGTAACATTAAATTACACCAGTTATATCTATAGCCTCCTTAAATGTCGATTAGAATAGGCTAGAGTCGCTTTGAGGCCAGCCATATTTAATCCACGTCGATGCTCTGCCAATGTTTGGAGGCACACCCTAAATAACGGCTCCCACTATCACCTTTTTTTCCGCTGTTGGGTGTCCAAATTAATAGAAATTGAGGTGGCGTTTTATTTTTTTATCAAAGCAAGTCTTAACCCGACCCTCTTGTCAAAACCCCAAATTGTGAACGTAGACACATCCTTTGTGCTAATAAATAATAATAAAGGTACAACATTAATACTTGCAATAATATACAGACCTCCAGCTCAATCAGTTCAAACTGACCGAGAAATTTACGAAAAAATTGCAGATGTGAGTAACTCACAAACAAATTTGGCGACTTTAATTTACCTGTGACCAAGTAGGGCGATACTCTTACTTCACATTCTGAACATGACTTGTATGCGAACTTGCATGAGAGTTCGCTCTATCAATTTGTATGATCGCCAACCCGTGGTAATAACGTTCTTGACCTTGTACTTGCAGTAAAATAAGAATTAATAGAGAATTTGAATGTTGGTGATGAATTCAGTAACAGTGGCCATTGCACGATCACTTTCCATTTAAAATTCAATATCAACGAACCAGCAAAGAGAAGGTCCCAGATATCAATTGAGCAAACTTCCGTGAACTTAGAGCAATACTTAAAGAAATACATGAGTGTATGCCATTAAAAATCCGAAGATCGGTACATAATAATAGGCCTAAATGGTGGAATAGCTATATTGCGGATTGTCTGCTTGCTAAAAAGAATGCTCATGATAGATTACAAATATCTTATACCCATGAAAACAAAGCGATATTTGTATTTCCACGACGAAAAGCCAAAATGTTAATCAAACAAAGTAAAAACACGCTAGAATTACATGTTGCAAATCAAAGTAAGACAAACCTGAAAGGATTTTATAGTTGCATCAAGAAGAAAAAAAGTAGTGACTACAACGATTGGCCCGTTAGTCAAAGAGAAAGGAGATTACACTAAAGATGAAGCAAAAATGAGTAACGCTCTCAAAACATTAGCATCAGTTTTTACAACAGAAGACCTCAGTAATATATATCCCTTCAGCATGGCCAGTTCATAGATATTTCTAACGTTTTAAGCAGTAACAGAATTACAGAGAGAGAAGTTCTGAAATATTTAGATAAACTCAAGGAAAATAAATCGCCTGGACTTGCTACGATCTCGTCTAGAGTTCTAAAAGGAAGCTAAGTATGAGCTCTCCAAACCACTGACATTGCTCTTCAATAAATGCTTACAGTCTGGGACTATGCCTGATCAGTGGAAACTCGCCAACGTAACACCGATATTCAAAAATGGCAGCAAATCCAAACCCAGTAACTATAGTCCAATTAGCTTAACCTCAGTTGTATGTAAAATGCTAGAAACACTCATAAGATTCAAAATCATAAATCACTTAGAGGAAAACACTATACTTAAACTTACTCAACACGGTGTTCGTAATAAACGCTCCTGCTTAACAAACCTCTTAGACTTCTTCCACGATATCCTCAACCTATATGATGAAAGTAAAGCTGTAGATATCATATACCTTGATTTTCAAAAAGGCCTTTGACAAAGTTCCCTACAACCGTTTCGTGATAAATCTAAAAGCGCATGGAATACAAGACAGTGTGTTGAAATGGATAGAAAATTGGCTCAGTGACAGAAAGCAGTGAGTAGTCATAAACGGTAAAGTATCCAAATGGAGCAATGTAAGTAGCAGGGTACCCCAGGGATCGGTACTGGGGACAGTTCTCTTCCTAGTTTACAGTAACGAAATACAGTAGATGAGGGTCTCACATGTAAAATCTCAAAGTTTGTTGACTATACAAAAATTGCAAATAGCGTACTCTCAAATGAACATGTTGAAGATATGCAACCTAATCTAGATAAGTTGTCATATTGGGCTCAAATTTGGCAAATGTTTTTCAATGCGGATAAATGTAAAGTACTCCATATCGGAAACCAAAATGAGAAAGCAAACTATTCAATGAATGGCACCGAGCTTAAAAGTGTAAACAGGGAAACTGATTTGGGAGTAACAATATCGAGTAACCTAAAAGTGAAGGCGGGTGCCCAACCCCGAAAGGGGTTGAAATAGGGGAGCTATCCCCCTGCCAAAGGCGGCTTTCTAGGGCCTTTCCTAGCTGATGCTGAGAGGATTGGGTTCTAGTCATGTGGTGATGGGCTGGTCTATCAGAGTGAGAACTGAGCGATCTCTGCCATACCCGTAGCTTACTCTGACTGTTCCTTTTACTTATATATTTTTTAGATCTCAAGTGACGGCGTCTCTTCCGTGGATTGACCTCCCAATCTGCCAACCCAGAGGTTGGTAGATTGGAAGCCACATTTCTCCTTTGCCCCTCAACTTTCTCTTCAATAATGCTGAGGCACAGGGCCCTGGGTGGGGCTTTGGTTTCCCGGGTGTTTCCGCACCCTCCTCAGCTCCCCGCCATGGAGTAGCTTCGGTCACCCAGGCTTTATTGTGGTAGGCAGGGAGGGTTCTGTTGGGGCGCTCGGTTATGGCCTTGGCCTTGCTCGGGGCCTTGGAGCTGTTCGGCCAGGCAGCCTGAGGAAAAACAACAACAACAACCTAAAAGTGAGTCAACAATGTTCAGAAGTTGTTAAGAAGGCAAACAAAATAATTGGCTTTATAGGCAGGTCATTTGAGCATAAATCCAAAGATGTAATCCTAACCCTTTACAATTCCTTAGTCTGCTCTCTCCTGGAATATTGAGTTCAATCCTGGTGCCCTTATTACCAAAAAAGTTCAGCCAAGCTAGAACGAGTTCAACGTAGAATTACCAAAATGATGCCTTCCCTAAATAACAAACCATACGAGGAGCATCTTAGAGAATTAAATATAAGAACATAAGGACATAAGAAAATGGGAGTCTGCAGAAAGCCGATTGGCTCACACAAGGCAGATCGCTGTCACACCCAACCCTAATTATAAGCCCAGCTTAAAAACACCATTAGGACTTACCTCACCAAAACGGTCAGAGGTCAGAAAAACGGGGATCTGCAGATCCCCACAACTGGGCCACACCTGACAGATCACCCTCACACCCAACCCCTCTCGTCCATATTCCTATCTAATTGTATCTTAAAGCTCCCTGTCGTTCTTGATCCCACTATAGCACTTGGTAGCCTATTCCACCTATCTACAACTCTGTTACCAAACCAATATTTGCCTATATCTTTCTTGAAACGAAATGTATCTAATTTGAAACCATTTGTACGAGTTCTTTCGCTATCAATGAGCTTTAGTACATTTTTCATGTCCCCTTTATTAATCCCACTAACCCACTTGAATACCTCTATCATGTCCCCTCTAACTCTGCGTCTCTCTAACGAATGTAAGCCTAATTGCTTCAACCTTTCTTTATACGGAAGATTTCTAATATTATGGATCATTTTTGTCATTCTACGTTGTACTCTCTCCAATGAATCTATGTCCATTCTGTAATAAGGACACCAAAATTGAACAGCATAATCCATATGGGGTCTCACTAATGACAAGTAAAGTTTTAAGATAACATCAGCAATTCTGTTACTCACACTCCTAGAGATGAACCCGAGAATCCTGTTTGCCTTGTTTCGAACGCTTATACACTGTTTTCTAGGCTTCAAATCATTGCTAACAAACACACCTAGATCTTTCTCACAATTCGAGTTTTCTAATTCCATATTAGCTAGTTTATATTTAACATTTGTATGCATCTTCCCTATCTTTAATACCTTGCATTTGTCAATGTTAAACTTCATCTGCCAATTTATTGACCATTCGTGTAAGGTATCTAGATCCCTTTGGAGGCACTCTATATCTCTATCTGAATCAATTGTTCTCCCCATTTTGGTTACGTCTGCAAATTTACTTATCCTACTAGTTATACCTAAATCAAGGTCATTTATGTATATAACAAACAACAGAGGACCTAATACAGATCCCTGGGGGACACCACTTTTGACTGCTCCCCATTCTGACTTCGTACCATTTATGCTGACTCTCTGCTTCCTACCAATTAGCCATGACCTAATCCATCCCAACAACGCCCCACCTATTCCATGCGCCTCAACCTTTCTCATCAATCTCTCATGGGGGAGTCTGTCGAAAGCTTTACTGAAATCTAAATATATTATATCATATGACTTGTCATTATCTACTGCTTCATATACCTCTGAGAAAAAACTAAGCAAATTAGTAAGGCAAGAACGTCCCTGAGTGAATCCATGATGAGAAGAATTTATTAAATTAAATGTATCTAAGTGGTTTCTAATTTTACTAGCAATAATTGACTCTAGTAGCTTTCCTATGATTGATGTAAGACTAATGGGACGATAATTGGATGCTATTGATTTGTCACCTTTTTTTGAAGATCGGAACTACGTTTGCAAGCTTCCAATCTTCTGGAACTATACCTGTCTCTAATGATTTGTTGAATAGAAATGTTAATGGGTAACTTAACTCATCCCTACATTCTTTTAATACTCTAGCATATACCTCATCAGGACCAGGCGATTTATGAGGTTTCAGTCTGTCAATTTCCTTAAGCACACCATTTCTACTTATAGTAACCGTACTTAACCTATTTTCTATACTATCGCTATATACCTTACGGACTTCTGGAAACTGTGCCAAATTTTCATTAGTGAAAACGGAAAGAAATGGACTATTTAATGTACTTCACATTTCTAAATCATTTTCTGTCATTTCTCCTATCGAAGTTTTAAGGGGACCAATAACATCTCTAACCTTGGATTTATATAGTTGGTAAAAAGCTTTAGGATTATTTTTTGAGTCACTGGCAACATTAATTTCATAATTTCTTTTTTCTTTCCTAATATCCTTTTTTACCTGTCTTGATAGATTCTGATAGTAAGCAAGTATATTTCCTTTAACCCAGCGCAGATTAAGAGGCGACTTAAATCAAGTGTTTAAAGTCATCAAAGGCATCAACAATATGAACTTAAATCAATATTTCACTATCGACCAATCAAATTACACGCGGGAAAACGGTTGACAAATTATTGGTACCGGTAAATCATTTAACTCACACGCGTCTAAGAATTTCTTCTTCAATCGAGTTGTCAACTTGTGGAATGGGCTTCCCAGAGATGTCATAGACTGCAGCACCGTCGATTCTTTTAAAGTTAAATCCACAACTGACTGAATTTGTAAATTAAGAAAGTGTTTTGTTTTTTCTTCTTTCATCAATTATATTACTAACAACTGTCCCCTATTAACATCTCCTAATCCTGCCATGGACATTTGTCCCAGGGCAGTCTTCCTTTTCCATTTTTCCTTTACGCACTCTAAACTACTGTTTGGACACTTGATCATCAATGTTTTGGAGGGCAAGCAGCCTTTTGGGTTCGCTGGACCTGTCGTTGCTTGATTTCCTTCGTACTCCTTTGTATTCTCTCTCTCTCTCTCTCTCTCTCTCTCTCTCTCTCTCTCTCTCTCTCTCTCTCTCTCTCTCTCTCTCTCTCTCTCTCTCTCTCTCTCTCTCTCTCTCTCTCTCTCTCTCTCTCTCTCTCTCTCTCTCTCTCTCTCTCTCTCTCTCTCTCACCAATAACCAATAATAAAGTCGGGTCTGAATCACTGTCCCCTCCATACCGACTGGTGTACTTTCAAAGGACGACCAATACTGTGAGTGTTCCTGTAAAGCCAAAGGACTCCATTGTTTTTAACGACGTGTATTGAGACCTGTATTGGCCCAACATGGTGGACCAATTGTCACAACCAAAGAGCTGTTTTAACTGCTGTCAGAAACACCCTTTTCCAATGAATGTGCAGCCAGTTAATAATATCGGGGTAAGAAAGGAGGCACTAGAATATAGTACTATAATTTAAAGTTTATATATACGTAACTATGATAATGGACATAGATTTTCCATTACCGTATTATGCAATTTAGTTCATAGTTACTTTAGTTATATGACTCAAAGACGAATCAACGATATAGGACATGCAATGACAGATAGGGTTTGTTATATGTATTATATTCATGTTAATATTATACATTACAGTTATTTTGCAGATACATGGTAGTTACAGTCAACATGCACATCAATACAAAAGTGGATGTTGTTTCTATGTGGATGAGGGAGATAAAAGGCAAAGGTGCTTGTGACGAGTACCTCCCCCAGAGTTGAAAGAGTGATAGGGCCAAAATAAAGGAATGTTCGAGCCAAAATGTCAGGACACACAGAGTTTGAAGCAATTTTATGTAGTAATATTGTGAATACACGTTTACACTGCTTTATTAAATAGCAAGCACTCTAATTATTTGCATAAGAGAGGAGTCCTTGGCAATTACAATATTTAAAACAATCCAACATTAAATAGAACCCGTGAGAAGTAGATGTGTTTTTTTAATTATGAATAAAGGCCGAGGGTGAAATTAAAGTAAGGTTTATAAGTGAGTGTTGTAATGCAAAGTAAAATAGGATCCAATTGTGTGAAGCCATGAACAGAGTGAAGTTGGTGAAAGCACCAAAAATAGATGGAGTGTGTGGGGAAATGCTGAGGTATGGTGGTGAGATAGTGATCGAATGGGTATGTAAATGTATAAACTAGCATGGGAAAAGGGGAGTGCACCTGATGACTGGAAGACAGGCATAATAGTCCCCCTATAAAAGAGTCATGGGGAAAGAGGAGTGTTTGGTAACCACTGAGGAATATGTCTTCTAAGCGTAGTAGGGAAGGTGTAGGTAGGGTAATGATTGAGAGAGTGAGAGCGAGAACGTAGAAATGGATGGGTGACGAGCAGGGCGGGTTCAAGAAGGGAAAAGGATGTGTAGATCAGATTTTTACCCTAAAATGTGTTGTGGAGAAATATCTGGAGAAGCAACAAAATCTGTATGTTGCCTTTATGGACATGGAGAATGCCTAAGACAGAGTGGATAGAGAAGGTATGTGGAAAGTACTTAGAATATACGGAGTAGATGACAAGTTGCTTGAAAGCAGTGAAGAGCATGTATGAGGGTGCAAAGGCTGCAGTATGTGTGGAGAATGAGCAGAGCAAGTTCTTTGATCTGAATGTTAGGTTGAAACAGGGGTGTGTGATGTTCCCGCGGTTGTTTACTGTATATATGAATGTAGACATGAAAGAAATACAAGGAAGAGCAGTGGATGTTGGTGTATCGCTGATAAGGGAGGGAAACGAGTGGAAGCTAACTGTACTGCTGTTTGCTGATGATACAGTTCTGAAGAGCGATAATGAATGGGAGTTGCAGGGTTTGGTAAGTATGTTTGGAACAGTATGTGAAAAACGGAATCTGCAGGAAGAGCAACGTTATGGTCTTCCAAAGGGGTGAAGCCACAGAGGGTGTTGTGAAGTTGACCGGACAGGCTATGGAGATTGTCAGCTCATTTATGTATCTGGGCAGTATGCTGAGTAAAGATGGAGTATGAAAGAGAAGTGCGGGATAGGGTGCAACAGGGGAAGAGGGTTTTAGGAACGCTGAAAGCCGTAACAAGAAATAGGGTGGTCAGCATGGAAGTGAAGAAGTCCTTGCATGACAGTGTGGTAATCCCGACACTGACTTACAGAAGCGAAGCATGGACGTTGGTGGAAAGACTCAGACCAAGAGTGAGAGGGGTGGAAATGAGCTACCTGAGAAGTGTGTGAGGAGTTACATGGAGGGATAGATAGATGAATGAGGAAGTAAGAAGGAGGTGTGGTGTGGATGTAGATTTGCTGGATAGTGTGAAAAGGAACAGCTTGAGATGGTTCGGCCATATGAAACGTATAAGAAGCGAGAGAATGACTAAGAGGGTGTACGAGAGCGAGGTGGAAGGACCACGAGGGAGAGGTAAACTGAGAGAGAGATGGAAGGATGGAGTGAAGAAGTATATGAATAAAGGCGGTGCTGGTTGGGAGGAGGGGCGTCGACTGACTTGGGACAGAGGTGCATGGGGACGTTTCATTCGTGGCCACACCTTCGGGGATCAGGGCGTCAGGCAATAGATAGATAGATAGATAAACGGAGATGTTTAATAGATAAAAAAAAAAATCTGAGGATAAGCACTTTATTGACAACGTTTCGCAGATAGCTTCATCTGACCTGATGAAGCTATCTGCGAAACGTTGTCAATAAAGTGTTCTTCGTCAGATAGTGTTTGTTTATCCATGCTGTCTACTTTTCAAAAACCGCTCAACAACAGATGTTTAATTCCTTCTAATGTCGGTAATTCTCGTAAGTATCGTTAAGATAGCGTGTGATGTTATTCAGAGGATTTTAATATTTAGTAGGGACTCTGGCAGACAGACAGACAATTTCACTTATTGTGCAATGCATATTTGTCGTATGTTTGTTCCCAGGTGTGTCAGGGAGGATAAGGGGGGATGATTCACATTTTGGTCGATGTTTTAATTTATTTTTTATTTGTCTAGTTTCCTTCCTAGACCTCCGTCAAACTTAGAAAACAAAAACAAATAGATCCCCTGCCTAGATAAATGTGTAAATTTTTCGCTAGAAAAATGTCCCAGCCAAAGACCGGTTCTTCAAAAATTACAGGTTCACTATCGTTCGGCAGGAAAACAGAATCGACACCTAAATAATTCGAAAGGTCTTAATATTGATAACAAATGCGGCAGAAGGTCTTAAAATCGACACACTAAAGAAGCAAACATAACCTTAACAATAATGGGGCTAAGCATGAGGGAGAAAATGGTCCAGAAAAACGGCCTATCCCCCCTTAAGGTCTGATTCCGTCTTTGAGTGTCTTTATAGGGGACTCCTGCTTGTTGTACTTCTGTTTCTTATTCAATTTATGCTCTCCATGGTTACATTTCTTGGGGTTGTCTGTGTAGAGGTTGCTGAACACAATATGAGAGCAGGACATTTGAAGTCAGTGTTGTTCCTGGTGTTGGGGCTTCATTCGCACACTATGATGTAACAATTCAGTTATTTTGTGTGTAGGAACAATTTTAATTGGGTGGTTATCGTAGTCATGCTTTGTAATGAAATAGGTATATTTGCCTGATAGTTATTTCGCCTGATTACTTATTTGTGTTATGTTTTTCTTGTTATGCCTTTATCCAGTTCTGAAAATACATATGACAGTCAAAAGGTTAAACGTTTTGTCTCTAGGGGTCCATCCCTTGGCTGAGTAAAATAATTATATAACGCTAATAAAAAAGAATGTGATTGTGTACAACCAGTCAAAGTGCAAAGAAAAGAAAATATATATAAATAGAAAATAATAATACATATATATTAAATATTGCTCTGTAAGGAAAATATTACAGTATATGTTTTATATGCCAGTTATATAGAGTGTGTGATGGTAGGTCAGTCAGCTTTAAGTAGAGGTCCAGGCGGCTGGCTGGTCGATGGAGAATTTGGCTGCGTGTTTCTCATTGGTCTGCAAAAATCTGGGACTTGTAACTTGTGTTCTGCCCATGTTAGGAGACAGACAGACAGACAGCCCAAAACCAGGGAGTCGGGAATTACAATGAGTTACAAGGAATAGTTATGATCTCAAAGTTCTTGCCGTCCATTCCGATGAGATATTCGATGTGGAAAGATGGACATGATACAGAGGACTTCACTCGCTACAAAATGTGCATTATCTTCTCTTTGTTGGAAATGTTTTACTGAAAAACAATTAAAACTTCTGAGGGAAGTGTGTTTCAAGTTGACCAGATGTATGTGGAAAAGTCTGTGTACGTCTTCAATTCTAACGTCTAGAAATGGTTCCTTGTTTAATTTGTATTTGTTTATTTTATATAGAGGATTTCTATTGAGTTTGTAATTTTCAAACAATGTAGTTTAGTTTTCCTCTAGATTAACAAAAACGCCTTCCCAGACTTCCTTCGAACTAAATTATACCCATACAAACACAATTTCAAGTTAATTTTGAACATTCTTCGATATAAACATTTCCCGGCCAAAGGCCAATTCCTTCTAAGTTACGGGCTCGTTATCGCTCGCATAGAAAAATCGACAACCGAATGGAGTGAAACATCTCATTATCTTCAAACGAAGCGAAACAGTGGAGTACCAAAAAGACGTCCCTCTGACCAAATAGGGTTAAAGCCAATTAGTTTCTTGTACACTATCCTTCTTCTTACAAACCTGCCTTTTAATCTTGTAATATCAGTGTAACTCCTTGTATCTTGTAATATCAGTGTAACTCTTTATATCTTGTAATAAGAGTGTAACTCCTTGTATCTTGTAATATCAGTGTAACTCCTTGTATCTTGTAATATCAGTGTAACTCTTTATATCTTGTAATAAGAGTGTAACTCCTTGTATCTTGTAATATCAGTGTAACTCCTCGTATCTTGTAATATCAGTGTAACTCTGTATATCTTGTAATATCAGCGTAACTCCTTGTATCTTGTAATATCAGTGTAACTCCTTGTATCTTGTAATATCAGTGTAACTCCTTATATATTGTAATATCAGTGTAACTCCTTATATATTGTAATGTCAGTGTAACTCCTTATATCTTGTAATATCAGTGTAACGCCTTATATCTTGTAATATCAGTGTAACTCCTTATATCTTGTAATATCAGTGTAACTCCGTATATATTGTAATGTCAGTGTAACTCCTTATATCTTGTAATATCAGTGTAACTCCTTATATCTTGTAATATCAGTGTAACTCCTTATATCTTGTAATATCAGTGTAACTCCTTATATCTTGTAATATCAGTGTAACTCCTTGTATCTTGTAATATCAGTGTAACTCCTTGTATCTTGTACTATCAGTGTAACTCCTTATATCTTGTAATATCAGTGTAACTCCTTATATCTTGTAATATCAGTGTAACTCCTTGTATCTTGTAATATCAGTGTAACTCCTTGTATCTTGTAATATCAGTGTAACTCTTTATATCTTGTAATATCAGTGTAACTCCTTATATCTTGTAATATCAGTGTAACTCCTTATATCTTGTAATATCAGTGTAACTCCTTATATCTTGTAATGTCAGTGTAACTCCTTATATCTTGTAATATCAGTGTAACTCCTTATATCTTGTAATATCAGTGTAACTCCTTATATATTGTAATATCAGTGTAACTCCTTATATCTTGTAATATCAGTGTAACTCCTTTTATCTTGTAATATCAGTGTAACTCCTTATATCTTGTAATATCGGTGTAACTCCTTATATCTTGTAATATCAGTGTAACGCCTTATATCTTGTAATATCAGTGTAACTCCGTATATCTTGTAATATCAGTGTAACTCCTTATATCTTGTAATATCAGTGTAACTCCTTATATCTTGTAATATCAGTGTAACTCCTTATATCTTGTAATATCAGTGTAACTCCTTATATCTTGTAATATCAGTGTAACTCCTTATATCTTGTAATATCAGTGTAACTCCTTATATTTTGTAGTATCAGTGTAACTCCTTATATCTTGTAGTATCAGTGTAACTCCTTATATCTTGTAATATCAGTGTAACTCCTTATATCTTGTAATATCAGTGTAACTCCTTATATCTTGTAATATCAACGTAATTCCTTGTATCTTGTAATATCAGTGTAACTCCTTATATCTTGTAATATCAGTGTAACTCCTTATATCATGTAATATCAGTGGAACTCCTTATATCTTATAATATCAATGTAACTCCTTATATCTTGTAGTATCAGTGTAACTCCTTATGTCTTGTAATATCAGTGTAACTCCTTATATCTTGTAATATCAGTGTAATTCCTTGTATCTTGTAATACCAGTGTAACTCCTTATATCTTGTAGTATCAGTGTTACTTCTTGTATCTTGTAATATCAGTGTAACTCCTTATATCTTGTAATATCAGTGTAACTCCTTATATCTTGTAATATCAGTGTAACTCCTTATATCTTGTAGTATCAGTGTAACTCCATATAATTTGCATGTCAGTGTAACTCCTTATATTTACTAATGTCATCTTTTAAAGTCTTCTCCACTACAACACATTGATTTTTAGTATACCGTCATAACAATAACAGTTACTGTGCTGCAATTTGTTGAACACATTTTAGCCTGATAGATAGAGAGAGAGAGAGAGAGAGAGAGAGAGAGAAATAGCATTTTACAGTTTTTGTGATTAGGCCTAACCCTTTCGGTGTGGTGGCTTCTATAGGGAAGACTTACCCTGGCGGCTATTTTCCCACTAATTCCGCACAATATACTCGCCCTAGCACCATCTCCGTAGCCCTGAGTGAATTGCAACAATGACAAGATTGGATCAAACTCTCCTTATAACAGTCACAAACCCCTCCCTACTTCCTCACACTACTGAGGAAAATTTTGCAATAATTAGTTGGTTCCTTCTCTGAAAGCTGACCCCGATATTACACTCGCAAGTGTTACGAGCTACTGTGTGTTCGTTTGAGAGCTGATTACCTGGGTTGTGGTCTTCACCTGCTGAGGTGTTGGTCGTTGCCTTATTCAGGGATATGAGTTGTATTACATGTTGGGATATATTAACCTTCCCAGATTACTTCAGGATTTTATTCTTAGTGCTGCTTGTTCTATGTTTTTGGGGCTACATTTTGAGGTAGTATAAGTAAGTTTTTAGGTGTAGTTTCTATACAGTATATGATATAAATTACACCTTTGTCGCTCCTTATATTTTGTTAATTTTAACATGCTTTAAGTTTCAGAATAACTTGTACTCATGGTTTAATTTGGTCTATAAGACTCATTGGTCACTGTGAGTTCCATTTCAATTTATATTATAAGTGGCGTGTCCTCTAAATAAAACTAACTAGCCCCATAGGGATAATTCACTGGCCTATAGTGCCAGTTTCGCTCACCAGGGTTTTGGCAGGAATAGTGTATGAGTGTCTGACCGCCAATTATTTGAATTTTACCAAAGTAACTAAAACTCGCTTGTCGATCTTAACCCTTCTTTAGCGGCCTATGCGGTTTATTTATATGTACCGCCCAGCGGGGTGTTTTTAGCCAAAATAGGGCTGTTTACGTGATCATTTTCATGCCTAAATAAGACCCAGAACGTAAAACAAGTATCTATCCCTGAAAGGGCATAAACAGAGCTTTCGAATGACACCATAACGATCCTTTTATGATGGCTAGTTTTCTTGCAATAACCGTGCAACGCGAGTGCAAAAAGCATGTAACTAGCCACTTTCCCGATACAATTCCGTATATAGCGAGTGAGAGAGGTAGGAGGGAGGTGAGATTCGTGTCAGTAGGTTCGCCGCGGTGGTCTGGAGCAGTCATACACTCGCTACTCTCCTGCCACCACTTGTCTCTCTCTCTCAGCAACATTACGTGCTGAAATTGCCACTCGAGTTATGTCGAGCGCCGCCACATAGTCCAGCTTTATTTAACTCGACTTATGTGGTGAGCCATTTTTTAAGGGTTAATAAGCTATGGTTCATCTCGTTATTGGACTTCAAGCATGTGCCTATACCCCGTGTATGTGATAGGATGTATACTGGTTTGTTTGTTGAGTGATATCAAGAGTAAACCAGACAAACATATGCAGAATGGCTGGTGCGCCCTTGGTGTCTCATTGTTTATTGTTGATATATGTATTAGTTCGATCGCCTGACAGGTTAGGCTATTCATGGATCGAAGCGAAATCTATCAAGCTGTGTAGTGACATAGTCTTCATTATCTTTAAGTAAGTTAATTTAGAGTATGTACCAATATTAGTAGACTAACTTTGCCAATTTGACATTCGAATTCGAATATCGAGCCGTGTTTGAATGTTAGCTCTGTGACGTGACGTCATCAAGAAGCTATAAAGGTTGTGGCGGACCGCTTCGAGAGATCAGTCAGTTAGCGGAGCTCGGAAGAAATGTACTTGTGTGTGTGAGGTGCCGTGAGGATATATATCACCTGTTGGATCCTCTTGGCGGTTTGTTAATACTGGTCGAGTTATTATAGTGCCTTATGATACTATATCATTGGAGAATACACAGCGATGATATTTATTTAAATATTAGTGCTTGATAATTTAACGTAAGCAGTACAGATTGTTTTTTTTTTTTTTTTTTTTTTAATAGCACAGTGACAACGCAGCTTGTTGAATTCCGTGTTCCAGTCTCATATTGTGTGCTTTGTAACAAGATTTGGTGATCTTATATTATATGTTTAGTTGCGTATGCATTGGTGAATATAAATGACGCGGTCAAGGGATAGTGAGATGTAGACATTTCTTGGTGCATATTATTAAAGTATGAGAAACATCTGGCTACTTTGAATTATAATTGCTAACGCTACAGAGGTCTTGAATATTTTTGTTTTATCTATTGAAGTTTTAGAGTACTGTAGAATCACGATTTATATATATTTGGCTGATATCTGAGGTCAATACTAGTGCATCGTTGAGCGAGTGTAATTCTTATGACCTAGAAGAATGTGTGGAATTATTATTTACTGTTAGCTAAGATGATGTAGGAAGTCAAGTTGTACTTTCAGTTTATTGAGATATTGTGGTGCAGGACAGTTACCCCAATCTAATCTTGATCAAAAACTATAGTGGTTAATGTAAAGCAGTTTTCTATCATGTTCCTCTAAGCAATCATTGAAACGTCATTAGTCTTACATAGCTATTGTGCTGATATCATAATCAAATTAGACCTTGAATATTAATTGACATCTACATGATTTATAGTGCATCTTCTGCAAGAATAAATACGATTATATACTAACATGTGCAAGAGACGAGTGTTGTTCCATAACCTGTAGTTAGATAATTTCTGGTTTGGTTTGAAGTTAATGCCACGGTATTTAGCGACCTCTTGCCAGGTTCCAATTCTGCTTTGAAGTATAAGACAGAAATGGCGACCTCTTAAGCGACCTGATTTTGGATCCGACTTGGAGACCTGTGATAGGCTCATCTTCTACAGTCTAGCGTTCATATTTTTTGTTTTGTTCTGTTGCGCACCCGTGCCCTTATGACCACCTTGACCCTCAGACCCGATAACTAATTAGGTCTGAATACGAAGGGGGTTGTAACAGAACTGGCGACCTTTGGCCAGGATCCTTTAACCAGGTTCCATACTATGAAGTAGTTGGGTAAAGTAGTTTATATATATACATACCAGAAACAATCTAACTATACCTTGCAAGTGTTTATTGAGGCATTGTGATAACCAAGAGCGTGTATAAGGTGTAACACAATTGACTGGAGACATTGGAACTCAGCTAGGTATTCTTCTTTGATGAGATTGTTTCGTGTCATGTCAAGTGTTGAGTAAACTTTGCATACTGTGTCATATATAGGCTAGGAATTTCACTCATAAAATGGCGGGTCTAGCTGAAGATAATGTAGAATCATTTCTCACGGCACACATACCAGAGTTGGTTCGCACACTTAACCTCTCCGAGCTTCGTATACTGGCTGGTGCGATAAAGATTAACATAAGTTCTGAGGACTCTCGAGAGAGGGTTTTGGAAACGGTCATGCAGGAACTCTATGACCAGGAGTCAAATGACTTCTCTGGGTTTACTCCACAAGGGCTCGCAAGAGTTGAGACCCCTCTGGAGGACGATGGGACGCTCTCACGTGCGGCTGACGGCTTTGAATTGTCTGAGGCATACAGACTTGAGTCAATGAGGCTCAAGGTAATCCAGACAAAACTGGAATGTGAGAGGGTAACCCTGGAGAATGAACGATTGAGAAATCGCAGACATGACAATGTAGGTGGTAGAGGTGCTGGACGTGATGTTGGCCCTACACCGAGATTCGACGTTACAAAAAATTTCAGAATGGTTCCACCGTTTGATGAGGGAGATCCGACGGGATACTTCCTTGCCTTTGAGAGACTGGCAAGTAATATGGACTGGCCCAGAGACAAGTGGGCACTAATACTACAGTCTGTTCTGAAGGGCAGAGCTTCAGATGCCTACACAGCAATTAGCTTTGAAGATAGTATGAATTACCAAATAGTCAAGGAAAAGGTGTTGAGGGCTTATGAATTAGTACCAGAAGCATATAGGTTAAAATTTAGAGAAATGAAGAAAGACACTAGCGTAACTTTTGCTCAACATCTGCATGACATGAAGAAGGCGCTAGAAAGATGGTTGCATTCCACCGAGGTCATGGAGGACTATCAGAGCCTTTACAATGTAGTACTTCATGAGAACTTTTGCCAATTTTTGCCTAGGGAGATTAAAATGCACTTGGCAGACAATGATATCACTGACCCGGCGAATGCTGCCGTCTTGGCCGACAAGTATTATCATTCTGACCCACAAGAATTCCACAGGTACTAATGTCAAAACAGTGGAAATAAAGTAAATCTCGACAAACAAACGAACCATTATGGGCATATAAAATCAAATGTCACAAACGTGGCAACAGATGGTGAATCAAAGGGAGTAAAGACAAGGACTCAGGGTGTCAAGGGTACAACCGAATCCAGGTCTTGCTTCTATTGTCACAAACCTGGTCATATTGCTCGAAATTTCTATTCTAGACAGAAGGAAATGAAAGGTAGTAGAGAAGCTTATCTGAAAGATCCCAAGACAGTAGCTTTTATCAGAAGTAAGCCTGTGAAAACTGATAGTGATGACTATGCGGAATTCAGATCTAAGGGTCTTGTAAATGTAGGCGAGTCAGAAAATTTAGTGGCTATCCTGAGGGACACAGGAGCATCCCGCACACTTGTGAGGAGAGGAGCACTAGAGAGTTGTCCAGACAGTGAACAGTATATCATATTGACAGGTGTAGGTGGTTCGGTATCCGCGCCCCTAGTAGAGGTGAACCTAGAATGTGAGCTGTACTCTGGAAAGGCTGAACTGGCAGTTCTATATGACCTTCCCATAGAGGGTGTGGATGTTTTACTGGGTAATGATCTTGCGGGAGGGAGAGTCAAGGTCGTGCCTATAGTATCTGTGAGAGCCAGAGAAAGTAAGGAGACTGAATTGTATGTGGAAGAGAACCAAGATCTCTTTCCAGTATGTGTGACCACTAGGGCTCAAGCTGAAAGGAAGAAGTTAGAGGAGAAAGCTAGACTTGAGGACTCAGAAATGGGGTTGGGCATTTCTGGGTTATTTTATCCCTCAAGCCAAGCTAATCTTAATTCCCAAGATAATCTTAATCCCCAAGCTAATCTTATATCCCAAGCCTTTAACTTCAAGAAACAGCAGAGGGAAGATGAGAGCCTGAAGGACCTGTGGTTGTCGGCAAAAGAGGATCCAGGGTCCAAATATAGCGTGTCCAACGACGGTGTACTGGTGAGGTCCTACGTTCCCAGGGACTGTGAGAAGGAGGATGAGACCTGGAGGACGTTGGAACAGATAGTGGTACCCAGGACGCTACGGAGAGAGTTGGTGTGCCTGGCTCACGAAGGCAGGATGGCAGCTCACATGGGGACGAGAAAGACCTTGGATCGGTTGATGAGGAACTTCTACTGGTCTGGCATCAAGAGAGACGTGGCAGAATGGTGTCGGTCATGTGATGTGTGTCAGAGAGCAGGAAAACCGAACCAGGTCATCAAGAACGCTCCCCTTATTGCCATGCCCATATATGAAGAACCTTTTGACCGAGTTATTATCGATGTGGTGGGTCCCCTTCTTAAAACGAGCAGTGGCAACGAGTATATATTCACCTTGATGGATGCGGCTACCAGATTCCCAGAGGCAATACCTCTCAGAAACATCAAAGCGAAAACCATTGCGAGGGAGATGATCCAGTACTTCACTAGGTTGGGATTGCCGAGAGAGATTCAATCCGACCAGGGGAGCAACTTTACCTCCCAGATATTGCAACAAATTATCCAGGAGTTAGACATTCAACAGATCTACTCTTCTCCATACCATCCTCAATCCCAAGGAGCTCTGGAGAGATTCCATCAAACTTTGAATTCCACCCTGAGAAAGTATTGTGAGGAAGAAAAGAAGAATTGGGATACTGGACTTCCTCTTGTACTATTCGCCATAAGGGAGGTGCCCAACTAGAGCCTCGGATTCAGCCCATTAGAGTTAATGTTTGCCCACGAGGTGAGAGGTCCTCTACGTGAAATCAAGGAGACGTGGAGAAACGAAGAAGGGAGCAATTCACCTCTAAGAACGGTTGTTGAGATGAAGGAGAGACTGAAGAAGGCGTGGGAGTTGGCAGGAATAAATTTAGAGAAGACTCAAGACAAGACGAAGAGGAGGTACGACAGGGGGTCGAAGGAGTGCAGTTTCTCTCTGGGAGAAGAAGTACTGATGTTTCTAACTATGTCGGGAAGCCCTTTGTCATGCAAGTTTTCGGGTCCCTTTAAAGTGTTGAAGAAGATCTCTCCGGTGAACTACATAATAGCCACTCCCGACCGCAGGAAGAAAGAGAGGAATTGCCACATCAATATGTTGAAGAAGTACAACAAAAGGGAAAACGAGGAGACACCAGTATCAGAACCAGATGGCGTAGCTGTGGTAATAACTGGCGGAAATCAGGACAGTTGGCAGGAAGAGAGGGAGAAAGTGAGAACAGATGCAGCTGACTTGGACTGGACGGACAATAGAGGCTACCTTGAGCGTCTACCCGAGAAGTTGTCCCACTTAGAGAGTCAAGAGAGGAGGGAGTTAGAAACACTACTGGGCCAGTTCCAGGAGGTGTTCAGAGACTCTCCTGGTAGGACGACTCTCATCACCCACGACGTCGATCCTGAAGGAGCCATCCCAGTTAAACAGCGCCCCTACCGTGTGAATCCAAAGAAGGACAAGATCATCAGGGATGAGATCGACTACCTTCTGGAGCAAGAGATGGTGGAACCTTGCACGAGTGAATGGTCTGCCCCTGTCACCCTTGTTAGTAAACCAGGTGGGTCAGTGAGATTTTGTATAGACTATCGTGTGCTAAACAAGGTCTCAAAAACCGACAGTTATCCTTTGCCTAGAGTAGACCATTGCATTGACACTGTAGGAAAAACTAAATACATTTCAAAATTAGACTTGTTAAAAGGGTTCTGGCAGGTGCCACTCACGGAGAGAGCTCAAGAAGTATCTTGTTTTGTGACTATGGGAGGGACATATAAATGTAAAGTAATGCCATTTGGGATGAAGAATGCTAGTGCAACTTTTCAAAGATTGATGAACAAAATAACTGATAATTTGGAGGGATGTGTGGCTTATATACTGTAGATGATCTCGTAGTTTACAGCGACACTTGGGAAGAGCACTTTCTACGACTAATGTCTTTGCTACAGGCCCTGAAAGATGCTAACCTTGTGGTCAAGTTGAGCAAGTGTGAGTTCGTCCGTGCGCAGGTGGAATACCTGGGTTACGTAGTGGGACGAGGTACTGTGGCTCCTCCTAAGGCCAAGGTCGAAGCTATATGTGAGATGCTTCCTCCTCGCAACAGAAAAGAAGTGAGAAGAGTGTTGGGGATGGCGGGGTATTTTCGCATGTTTATTAGCAATTTTTCTGATGTAGTAGCTCCTTTGACGGACTTGTTAAAGAAAGACAAGAAGTTCAAGTGGTCGGAGAACTGCGATGATGCCTAGAAATTGTTAAAGCTAACCATGTCCTGTACCCCCTTCTTGATAGCCCCTATTTTTGACAAACCATTCAAATTAGCTATAGATGCCAGCAATATTGGTGCTGGTGCAGTTCTGCTTCAAGAGGACGAGGAGGGTGCAGAGAGACCTGTTAGCTATTACAGCAAGAAGTTCAACCAGGCCCAATTAAATTATTCTGTAATTGAGAAAGAGCTCCTTGCTTTGATTCTAGCTCTGCAATTCTATAGTCCCTATGTTGGTCCTTCAGACGATAATCTTACCGTCTATACGGATCATCACCCCCTAAAGTATCTTAACAAGTTTCAGAACAAAAATCAGAGACTTACCAGATGGAGTCTTCTGTTGCAAGAATTTGATTTAAATATAGTTCACATTAAGGGGAAGGATAACATTGTGCCTGATTTGCTATCAAGGAGTATGTAGAGATGTATCATGAAAATGTTCTGTGTTACAAACAAAATTCATTTCCTTTAGGAGGAGAGTGTTACGAGCTACTGTGTGCTCGTTTGAGAGCTGATTACCTGGGTTGTGGTCTTCACCTGCTGAGGTGATGGTCGTTGCCTTATTCAGGGATATGAGTTGTATTACATGTTGGGATATATTAACCTTCCCAGATTACTTCAGGATTTTATTCATAGTGCTGCTTGTTCTATGTTTTTGGGGCTACATTTTGAGGTAGTATAAGTAAGTTTTTAGGTGTAGTTTCTATACAGTATATGATATAAATTACACCTTTGTCGCTCCTTATATTTTGTTAATTTTAACATGCTTTAAGTTTAAGAATAACTTGTATTCATGGTTTAATTTGGTCTATAAGACTCCGCGGTCACTGTGAGTTCCATTTCAATTTATATTATAAGTGGCGTGTCCTCTAAATAAAATTAACTAGCCCCATAGGGATAATTCACTGGCCTATAGTGCCAGTTTCGCTCACCAAGGTTTTGGCGGGAATAGTGTATGAGTGTCGGACCGCCAATTATTTGAATTTTACCAAAGTAACTAAAACTCGCTTGTCGATCTTAATAAGCTATGGTTCGTCTCGTTATTGGACTTCAAGCATGTGCCTATACCCCGTGTATGTGATAGGATGTATACTGGTTTGTTTGTTGAGTGATATCAAGAGTAAACCAGACAAACATATGCAGAATGGCTGGTGCGCCCTTGGTGTCTCATTGTTTATTGTTGATATATGTATTAGTTCGATCGCCTGACAGGTTAGGCTATTCATGGATCGAAGCGAAATCTATCAAGCTGTGTAGTGACATAGTCTTCATTATCTTTAAGTAAGTTAATTTAGAGTATGTACCAATATTAGTAGACTAACTTTGCCAATTTGACATTCGAATTCGAATATCGCGCTGTGTTTGAATGTTAGCTCCGTGACGTCATCAAGAGGCTATAAAGGTTGTGGCGGACCACTTCGAGAGATCAGTCAGTTAGCGGAGCTCGGGAGGAACGTACTTGTGTGTGTGAGGTGCCGTGAGGATATATATCACCTGTTGGATCCTCTTGGCGGTTTGTTAATACTGGTCGAGTTATTATAGTGCCTTATGATACTCTATCATTAAAGAATACACAGCGATGATATTTATTTAAATATTAGTGCTTGATAATTTAACGTAAGCAGTACAGATTTTTTTTTTTTTTTTTTATAATAGCACAGTGACAACGCAGCTTGGTGAATTCCGTGTTCCAGTCTCATATTGTGTGCTTTGTAACAAGATTTGGTGATCTTATATTATATGTTTAGTTGTGTATGCATTGGTGAATATAAATGACGCGGTCAAGGGATAGTGAGATGTAGACATTTCTTGGTGCATATTATTAAAGTATGAGCAACAGATGTTTCCATCTGGCTACTTTGAAATATAATTGCTAACGCTGCAGTGGTCTTGAATATTTTTGTTTTATCTATTGAAGTTTTAGAGTACTGTAGAATCACGATTTATATATATTTGGCTGATATCTGAGGTCAATACTAGTGCATCGTTGAGCGAGTGTAATTCTTATGACCTAGAAGAATGTGTGGAATTATTATTTACTGTTAGCTAAGATGATGTAGGAAGTCAAGTTGTACTTTCAGTTTATTGAGATATTGTGGTGCAGGACAGTTACCCCAATCTAATCTTGATCAAAAACTATAGTGGTTAATGTAAAGCAGTTTTCTATCATGTTCCTCTAAGCAATCATTGAAACGTCATTAGTCTTACATAGCTATTGTGCTGATATCATAATCAAATTAGACCTTGAATATTAATTGACATCTACATGATTTATAGTGCATCTTCTGCAAGAATAAATACGATTATATACTAACATGTGCAAGAGACGAGTGTTGTTCCATAACCTGTAGTTAGATAATTTCTGGTTTGGTTTGAAGTTAATGCCACGGCATTTAGCGACCTCTTGCCAGGTTCCAATTCTGCTTTGAAGTATAAGACAGAAATGGCGACCTCTTAAGCGACCTGATTTTGGATCCGACTTGGAGACCTGTGATAGGCTCATCTTCCACAGTCTAGCGTTCATATGTTTTTTTTTTGTTCTGTTGCGCACCCGTGCCCTTATGACCACCTTGACCCTCAGACCCGATAACTAATTAGGTCTGAATACGAAGGGGGTTGTAACACAAGCAACATTATTTTCTCGTTCACTTCCACTCGTGGTAACTCAATGATATTTACTGTCTTTGTATATTCTTCACGTTTACAATACAATGTGAGATAGTATATAGCTGTCACAATTAGATAGAGAAATAACCGTTTTTATTGATTTTAGCTTCTAAAACATCTCTTCCTTGTACACATACCCTACCTCAACCAATGCACTAAGCGCACTAAGAAAAGTATGGATTGCAAGCTTAGAGCCTCCTGGAAGTGTCTGGCAACAAGCGGGATAGGTGGGTGCTACCAAAATAGGTGGGTACTACCAAAATGTTTATATACATATTGCACGCAGTATAGCCCTTTTCTACGTAGGACGAATATGTATGTCCCCCGAAGCCATTGGGTTAATGAGGTCTATATAGTTTTGAAACTCTCTAGTACTGTATTGAATTACCATATACATTCTTTCCATTACGAAGGTTCGTTTAAACAGTTCGAGGCT
The DNA here is from genome assembly GCA_032716605.1 of Paralithodes platypus. Lineage (NCBI taxonomy): Eukaryota > Metazoa > Arthropoda > Malacostraca > Decapoda > Lithodidae > Paralithodes > Paralithodes platypus. The sequence goes on along the minus strand of CM064580.1, from coordinate 15,732,661 downwards.
TCAAATTATTTCAAAATTAGCGAATACGACTGTACATCAATATATCTCTATCTTCTAATCAATGTCCCTGTCTATAATTGTGTGTCTGTCAGATATTCAGATATACTAGTAAACAGAGGAGACATACAGTAGACAGGTTGAAATAGAAAAGACAAAATATATATATATATATATTTTTTTTTATCTATGTGATTGAGGGAGGCAAAAGGCATAACTGCCTATAGCGAGTGCCTCCCCCATAGTTGAAAGAGTGACAGGGCCAAAATCAAGGGACGTTCGAGCCAAAATGCCTGGACACACAGAGTTTGAAGCAATTTGAGTAATAGGAAGAGGGAAAGACTGATTCTGGGAGAGAGTTCCAGAGCTCAGCTGTTGAGTAGAAGAAAGTTTGAGAGTAACAATTCACTCTTGGGTTGGAGAGTTGCACAGAGTAGGGGTGGGATTGAGTTGCAAGACGGGTACCATGTAGATAAGCATTCACCATTCCCTGTCACTACCAAGTAATGACAATCAAACTCTCCAGGGCTGAATAATGAGCTAATTAATAGAAACAAATTAACTTATAGCCTTATAAATCTAATCGTAACAGAGATCGGGCAGCTTCCGCCAACTTGGTGCCTCCGGTAATATTCTCCACTCCTTATACTCAAATATATCTATACAGGTTGTAAACATTTGGAACAACTGGTGCAGACTAATACTGTTTGGTATTTGGATATACTGTACATTCTAAATTATTGCAAATAAAATATAACCTCATTCGGAGAGAGGTACCCTGACCAGGATTCGAACTCACTCACTCCAACTATATTTGGGAGAGTTGGGCACCGTAACAACTCGACCATGAGTGGATAGTTGAGTGGTTACCGTGCCCAACTCTCCCAATTCAATCTGGAGTGAGTGGGTTCGAATCCTGATTAGGATGCCTCTTTCCCAACCTGTCTCATTATAATTGGCATTAGATAACCTCGTTTCTTGAAAATTGAAGTACCGAAATTATGTCCAAAGAAAAATCACCACCACTCTCTCTTACAACAGGATCTCTATATGGCTTTAAGGGGAGATGGGTCGATGTTCTGGTCCCCGTTCTTGCTCATGTTTAGCCCCATTAGTCTTCAGATTTATGACGTTCGGTCCCTTAGTTTATCGATTTTAAGACATTTCGCCCTATTTATGTGTCAATATTAAGACTTGATCGTGTCATTTAGGTGTCGATATTTTCCTGGCAAGCGATATTGAGCCTGTAATTTATGAGGAACCGGCCTTTGGCCGGGACATGTACAAATTTACTTAAAAGGAGGGATTTTGGTGGTGGGGGGGGGGGGGGGGGTAAAGTTTGATGGAGGTATAGGGAGGAAACTAAACCAGATAATAAAAAGATACATGAATTAGCAAATCAATACGCCCATCTCCCCTTAACAAACACGGTACTGAACTGAATCAATACGCCCATCCCCCCTTAACAAACACGGTACTGAACTGAATCAATACGCCCATCCCCCCTTAACAAACACGGTACTGAACTGAATCAATACGCCCATCCCCCCTTAACAAACACGGTACTGAACTGAATCAATACGCCCATCCCCCCTTAACAAACACGGTACTGAACTGAATCAATACGCCCATCCCCCCTTAACAAACACGGTACTGCACTGAATCAATACGCCCATCCCCCTTAACAAACACGGTACTGAACTGAATCAATACGCCCATCCCCCCTTAACAAACACGGTACTGAACTGAATCAATACGCCCATCCCCCCTTAACAAACACGGTACTGAACTGAATCAATACGCCCATCCCCCCTTAACAAACACGGTACTGAACTGAATCAATACGCCCATCCCCCCTTAACAAACACGGTACTGAACTGAATCAATATGCCCATCCCCCCTTAACAAACACGGTACTGAACTTTATATCCTGGGCAAGCAACAATTGGCCACTTGCTAGTTTCAGCCTATAAGGACGTGGTAGCTATAGACATAAAGTGTTTGCAGAATTACCAGTAAAAATACAGTCGTAGTACATTTATATATACATGAAATAAAATTTCATCATACGTTTCATCCATCAGAGATCTATATTATTATGTAATTCCATTGTTTTTAACAAAACTCGCGAGTGTTCAATTACTAAAGCCTTTATAATGACGTGGGTATTATTAATTGTTCCTGTATTAACTATTGTTAATGTAATAATTACAGTAACTGACTATATTTCCGGGTAAAATTTATGACTTTAAGTTTTCAGCTCTAGGGATATTTAAATTGATTCTGACAAACTTTCTCTTTACATATATGCTTACAATAAATGTGAGTTAACTTGAAAATCATTAACATAATTCTCACAAAACTCGACAATTATATATGTTGGTATAAATGGAGAATCAAGCCAACTCAAATATACAGCCGAGAGAGAGAGAGAGAGAGAGAGAGAGAGAGAGAGAGAGTAATGCCTGTATACATAGATCCATCATCACCCAAATTGGATAGTCTATTCTATATATACACATCATTGCTTCACAATATTGATATGGTTTTGATATAACCATGAATACACCTTGCTTGTGTTGTTACCGGTAATAGCATTATTAATTGTAGTACCATTATCATAATTTGTATAATCATTATTATAATTATTTTATATACATTATATATTTGTGTTCATGTTGGTTTATTATTAAAAATAGATACATGCTCTAGGTAAAAAGGTGTACCTGTTAATGCCGTTAATCCATATATAATTATTCCATATGATGTCAATACCCGGAAATTTGATGGGAAGTGCCCAATTACAGATTGATTGAAGAACTGTAGGTCCGTGTCCATAAACGCTATTAATTTATAATGGAAGACTATATAATGGAAGATAAACCATTAAACTATAGCAAAATCAGATATCTGAAGAGTAGAATGCTTTAAATTCCCTGGTTAAAGCTACTTGCCCCACCTAGTAGTATAAAGACTGTTCGAATACGTGGCTCGTGTGTGGTTATAGCAGTGTCAGTCTGGTTAAGGCTTATTAACCAGTAGCTGAGGTACCGAGAGAAAATCCAAGTATGGGCTGTCTACCTTGGGGGGGGGGGGGGAGCTCCAATCCCCTCCTCCAGGGGGGTGAGGGAACACAAGCCATTTCGCTTACAACCTATTCTGGTACCCCTTTAGTATGCAGGCCAAGTATGGGCTCTCCATCTTGAGAACTGAGGAGGTAGTTTGTGTGCGAGAGAGAGTGAATGAGGGGTCCTGGTAAGGGGTTGAAGATTTATCCTATACCAGTGACGGTATTTGGTTAGTTATGGGGAGGTTTTGTTTTTTCCTGGACCCATTTCTTCCTTACATTTAGCCACATTAGTGTTGACATTATTAGACGTTCACCCCATTGTTTTAGTAATTTACGAAGTTTTGCCCAATTTTGTTAAATATCAAGACCTTTCGTGTCATTTACTGTAGGTGTCACGGTTTATTTCATTGCGTAGGACAGCGAGCAAGTAATTTGGGAGGACTCGGCCTTTGGCTTGGACATATTTCTAACAACAAATCTACAAATTAATCTTGACGGGGGTCTTGTGGCTGTTCTTTTATAGCTTGCTAGAGGTCTAGGGAGCAAACTAAACCCCAACACTTAACCCGGTCAGTACCGGTGCCGTCCATTTAATGTTATTCTGGCTACTGTTATACGGTTTTATTCAGTTTAAAAAGAGCCTCCAGCAATTAACAGGCTTCAATATATATCCATGAACCATAGATCCTTCGTAAACTGCACAACATCGTCTAAATATAGCTTACATAAAATGAATAAGACGTCGCCAGTACAGATTGTATTAAACCACCAACACAATTACATAATCACTAACTTGTAAAGTACGTCTACACTTCATTTCGTCAACATTAAATTGAACTTTGTGTAGCAATTATTAGTTCATTTATATAACGTAGAGCCACCTCCAGATTTTTTTCTTTTTAAAATTGGGAATGAGCCTGGGTAAATAGATAGATAGATAGTGCTGTCCTTGATACAGTATAATGTGATTGTACTTTAAAACACACCACTGTCCAGTCTCCGTGTTCTGAAATGGGTGTTTCATTTGGACCCACTTCTCCCTCCCCTATTAGTTTTAAAATGTTATGAAGTTTGCCCCAATAGTTTGGATATGTTAAGACCTTTCGTGCCATTTAGGTGACAACATTTTCATGACGAGCGAAAGCGGGTCTAAAATTAAGGAGAACCAGCTTTCAACTGGTGCTTTATCGCACACATTTATTTGGAAGGGGGTGTTGGGGGTATTATTTATAGCTTAACGGATGTGTAAGGATGAAACAAATATAAATAAAACAAAATAATAATAAACATAATTAGAACAAATCTTCCCTTAATGGTCGTTATGGAGAGGGACAGCGGCCATCTACTCTGATATGTAATTTGCCTGATGAGAACACAAAGTCACCAGTGTAACCACTTTGTTAGTTTTACAGAGGGTTTGCTTTGAAGAGGGAGGGAAGCTTGGAGGAGTTCAGTAGCGTAACGATGGTGTAGGTATCATTAAATCCTGCAACAATTATACACAATATACTTGAACACAAATATACATGCACATATATTCACAGAGACTTACACGGATGGAGTACACATGTAATTCACAGAGGCTTACACGGATGGAGTACACATGTAATTCACAGAGGCTTACACGGATGGAGTACACATGTAATTCACAGAGGCTTACACGGATGGAGTACACATGTAATTCACAGAGACTTACACGGATGGAGTACACATGTAATTCACAGAGACTTACACGGATGGAGTACACATGTAATTCCACGAACAAAACATGCCATACATTAACATTGGAGCATGGTCTATGAGAATAGTAAAACCCAATCTTCATCTGCCTTTACTCTGATGTTCTCCTCAGGCAAGTGAATACTATGATATGTTGTATTCTATGGAACTCTTGACATGATTGATTGCTTAGGCCCAGCTATAATTTTATACAACTGTAGCGTCCTCTCATTTATGTCCAGCACTAAGGACTGTTCCTTTGCCTGTCCATGTCAGATACCAACCTACGAGTAGGGTCAACCTAAGAGTAACTCAAAATATACATACAGTATATGATTTAGTTAAGTAAGGCAGCCGTTATTAATGTCTTGAGTTAGTTATAAAATATATTTGTTTTAGATTGGTAAGTGATCATTAACTTGGCAATGGAAATTTCAATTAATAATCGTAGTACTGTCCTTGATATAATGTAAATAATTTTCAACAAACCAATACATTAATACCGTTTTTCTTATGGAAACACGCCAGTTTTGCCTCATCTTAAGCCATATTCAGGTATGAGTGTAATGTACTGTATATATGTACGTTTGTATGTATATACCCAATCTGGTGGTGGCCGATTCAAGACAGAAACCGAACATAAACTACCTTTAAATTTCTCATTCTTAGTGTCTGGGACCACTTTCGCGTTCCTTTGCCCCTTTATCTGTCTCATCTAGTAGATGAAGTCTAAAAGGAGAGGAGGATTCCTATCATCTCGCCCCTCTAAGGAAATGTAGGACAGTAAGAGAGACAGATTCAGACACGGCAAAGATTGGGTAGAGGATGTCAAACCTTACTCTGGATAGGACCAGCCCTCACCCTGAGTGTAATGACATATATACGTCATATGTATAAACCTTATTGAAAGGGGGAGAAGCTACAGATGACCAATCTGTAGAGTCAGGGCGAGAGCGGAGAAGGGAATACAATAAAGAAATGTGAAAATAGGGTATTGCCATACAGAGACATATAGACAGTAGCAATAATACATATTATTGTGATAACACTGACGGAACAATTGAGCCAAACTGTATATGGGTTCATGAAAGCAAATTATAATACATAGTTAGGTAAATGTTTGTGTGTGTGTGTGTGTAATATCAATAATAATAATAATAATTGAAGTAGAAACTCGCTCCGCCAATCACCGCGCTCCCTTTTGCTTACTTGCAAAGCCAGCTGATTTTGACAGCTCACAGCTACAACGTGCCAGGCCCAGCCCACCAGCCAATCAGCGGCCTCCATTATCGGAGCGTGAAGCTGGACTTCCTACTCCCCCTCAGAAGTCACTCTCTTTCTTTGCTCGAAGAACTCCTTCTGATTATCCTTTGAGTAATACCTCGGTGCCAGCCCTGTACTCCCGTAAGCCACCAACAGAGGATTATAATCAACTTCCTGGAACTTACTATGAAGAGAAGAGAGAGGAGATGAAGGAAGCAAAAAGTTAGTGCGAACGTACAGCCAGGCAAAGCCACCAGCCAATCAGAGCGCGTGAGAGCGGGAGGCCAGAGTATAAAGGCAGCCGCGCACGAACTCCAAGTGGGGGCAACCCTGCCTACACGCTTGCAACCCTGATAATAGATCAGAAAGGTTAAGCAACGTAGGGTCTGGTCGGTAGTTGGATGGGTGACCGCGCCTGGTACCAGAACAGCAGTTGCTGGGTGGGTTTGGCATGTTGTCCTGCCCCAGCAAAGGCAGTAGCTGGTTGGGTGATTGCACCCGATACCAACATTGACCAGATGTTGCCCTTGGGGTGGGTGAAATTTCCCTGGCTTGCCACCAGGGTTCATGTAGCCCAGGAGTGTTGAACAAACTCCATTCCCTGTCAGTTCCGTCTCACTCAGACGAAAATGAGTACCTGGATTCATGGTGGCTAAAATGAATTCAGGGGCCTGATTGGTGGCTTCCTACAACCAATCAACACACGAGACTGAGAACTTGGTTAAGCCACCAGGATTGCTCAGTGGTCATTGGGCAGGCCTTCTCTCGTGTTTGCCTCGTCCCACCCATACGTTAAACTGGGTACCTGGAGTGTAAAATCGGCCTTGGCGTAGGTCGTATCACTAGGGTAAATTTGATTACTTGCCTCACCTTTACTATATACTTCCGTTACGTTCCTCCAGGTGTCACTCACCCCTCAGAGCTCACCGGGTCCACACACTGCAACCTACTTGCTATCCCTCTCGCCCGGGCACAAAGGAACACCAGGAGCCCACTTTTCCAGTTACCTTGCCCTCACCTAAACACAGTTCCAGACACACACACCTGATCCAGCATACCAGAATACATTTGTATTTAACCCTTATTTAGCGGCGAGCAACATAAGTCGAGTTAAATAAAGCTGGACTATGTGGCGGCGCTCGACATAACTCGAGTGGCAATTTCAGCACGTAATGTGGCTGAGAGAGAGAGACAAGTGGTGGCAGGAGACTAGCGAGCGTATGACTGCTCCAGACCACCGCGGCGAACCTACTGACACAAATCTCAGCTCCCTCCTCCCTCTCTCACTCGCTACATACTCAATTATGTACTGAAAGTACCGAATTACCTGCTTTTTGCACTCGCGTTGCACGGTTATTGCAAGAAAACTATCCATCATACAAGGATCGTTATGGTGTCATTCGAAAGCTCTGTTTATGCCCTTTCAGGGATAGGTACTTGTTTTACGTTCTGGGTCTTATTTAGGCATGAAAATGATCACGTAAACAGCCCTATTTTGGCAAAAAACACCCCGCTGTGCGGTACACATAAATAAACCGCATAGGCCGCTCGTAAGGTGTTAAGGACCAATATTGGGCCCGCATATTATAAGGAGAGAAAGAGAGATGTGGTGGACTAACCTGGTGGTTTGCTATATAAATTGATGTGTCCTTCTAGGACAAGACTAAAGGAAAAAAAAATAGACTTACCTGAATATATAAAGATGATAATGTGTTTATTAATTAGTTATTATTGTTAGCACCGGCACCAGCCGAAGAGTTATTATATAGGGTCTGATAGGAGAGATTTAAGATTAAATGGGTAGGGGAAAGAATACTTGTGTTGATAAATGAGGCAACCACAGTTAAAGAGGGAAACAGTTGTTTAGTTGCCAAATATGAGGCAACCAGTAAGTTAAAGAGGGAAACAGTTGTTCAGTTGCCAAATAGATTAGCTATAGCTAGGGATGGACACTAGTCCCTATGAATCATTTATTGAGTTGTGTAAAAAGGAAACTGTGAAGAAGAACACTAGTCCAATGTGAGTTGCGTTATTATTAAGTCTAAAAGAGATATTCCGTGTATGCGTCTGAGGCACGGTCCATCTTTTGTTAGAACGATAATTGATTAAGGGGAAGGGTAACCTAGCGTGTTGGTAACAGGGTTACTAGAGGGTAAATTCAGAACATGTAATTGAGATAAAGATTGTAAACCTAGATTGTGAAGTAACGGGGTGACGGAACCCAATAGTGTGATTGAGGTAAAGATTGTAAACCTAGATTGTGAATTAACTGGGTGGCGGAACCCATATCATATGTTAGAGAGACCTGGTAATCTCATTCGGTAATTTGTATGATGTTATGTCATTGTGAGGTACTTGTGTAGTAACGACGGTTGTGTCAGAGGAATAAATAGATTCTATGTATTGAGGAGACAGATTATATATGTTATAGCCTTGGGATTGGGAAAAGGCTCAGTAAACGTGGGAAAACTTAAAGAGTAGAGGAACGAATATAACTTTTGTTTTAGTTAGGCAAAGAGCATATGGTTCATTAAGCCCTGGTCTAAATAAAAGACAGCAGGGTTTTGACTTAATTATTTAGGATTAATCACTAATAACGGGTCGTAGGATCGAAGCCGACTTGAGTCAATACCTGAATAGCGGGGATTCAGTTAGGGAGTAACGGGAACTCTAGGGGTCCAAAGTACAGCCTAGCATGAATCGACGTAATATTCAATCTGTGTCTTGAACTTATCTCGGCCCGAGCCAAGAACCTATTATTAGGGTAGTTAGGAAGTCTGCTAAATAAAATATACGAACTTCTAAATGACCGTCGAATTATCCCCCGTAGTAGTAGCATAAAAGATTTAGAATTAAATACTACAATAATAATAATAATAATAATAGTAATAATATTAATAATAATAATAATAAAGTAGGTGTTCAGTTTTCGCATTACCAAAAAAAAAATATAATACAAAAAAATGCATACGCAACTCTGCGACCTATAATTCTGCAAGTAGTATTGAATCTCTTATGTAAAATAGGTTTACATACAGTATATATATATACGGTATATATATATATAATATATATATTATATATATATATATATATATATATATATATATATATTATATATATATATATATATATATATATATATAATTATATATATATATATATATATGTATTATATATATATATATATATATATATATATATATATAATATATATATATATATATATAATATATATATATATATATATATATACTGTATATATAATATAAAATATATATAAGAAAGAAATCGTGACCATAATCTGTGACCTTTACCATTCACCTTGACCTTTGAATAACAAAGAAAACAAAATGGACAATTGTTGCATTGACCAACCAATTTTGCCAGCAAAATTTGGTGACGATACGTAACCCGTTCAGTACAGTTCTGTCGGTTTAATTTCATACTGGATACTAAGATTATTTTATTTAGTTTATGAAGGGCCTCCATAAAAGTAGCAGGCTTTCAACTATCTTAACCCTTTTTACTACCACAGATTCTTCATAAGCTCCACAAAATCATCTAATTATAGCTATTATACAATGAAAAAAACGTCACCGGTACACAACGGGTTAAACAATCTAGGAAGAGTTTAAAGACAATTATCAACACTCTTCTTTTGTTCTTTACCTTGACCTTTAACCTTAAGTATTATAATATATATATATGATTAAATTATATGTGATTTAAGTAAAATGCAACTAACAGTCGTCAACTTATCGAAAATTGATTTATTTTATGATGAAGGTTAACTTATGACCTTGGCCTGTGACCTTGACCTTTATGTAGAATTATATTTTTGTTTGCTTCGATGTAACTAGAATATCAAATATGTGTGTCAAATTTCATTAAAGATCATCAGTTAGTTTCAGAGGTATTAAAGGAATAGTTGATCTTGACCTTTGACATTCATCTTGACCTTCATGATGTCTGAAAATTTAACATTTTAATTTTCCCTTAATGCACAACTGTCTCAACGAATGTTGTGAAGTTTACATGAATAGTAAAGAAATTAGCATATTGACTTTATATATGACGTTGACCTGTGAACTTGACCTATCACATGGAATTATGCTTATTCTTCTATGACCTTGCTCTAGGCATTCCGAATATGCATAATATGCCTAATGAGAATCCTACATTAAATAAGAAATACTAGTAAAAATTATATATCGACCTTTAACCTTGACCTTTGACCTTCGACATTAGAATTTCTTATCAAGGATTTAGTTAGCTTAAGAGCAATGTTCGTATTAACTAGCATTATGAATATGGTGTAGCCTAATTCGTATAAAAACTTATTGATTACAAATAGTGATCATATACTGTGACCTTGACCTTTGACCTTTGACTAAAAGTAAAATACATACATTTGGATGGTCGTCGCATTGACCAACTGAATTTGCCTGTATAATTTTATGACAATACATTAAACAGTCAAGGAGGAGTTTAGGGAAAATTACAAATACTCTTATCTTGACCTTGACCTCTGACCTTAACTATTACAATATTTATGTGAAATTTGATATATATTAGGCCATATTTAAGTAATAAGCCATAACACAGCCAGTTTTCTAATATTTGAGTAATCTTTTTTAATAAATAATAAAAGTTGACCTTTGACCTTGACCTGTGACCTTTATGTAGTTCATTTTTGTTTGCATTGACATTGCCCATGCACATCAAATATGCATGCCTTATTTCATTAAAACACATCAGTTAGTTTCATATATTAAGAGAATAGTTGACCTTGACCTTTGACCTTTATCTTGACCATTATATGTCTCATCATTTATTAATTTCCTTTTCATTTAAAGTATAGCTATCTCACCAAATTTTGTGAAGTTTGCATGAAAAGTAAAGAAAATAGCATATTGACCTTTTATTTGACCTTGACCTGAGACCTTGACCTTTCATATGGAATAGAATAGTTTATTGTATGACCATGGCCTAGGTATTCGGAATATATATACATGGTAAGCCTAGTGATAATCTAACAGTTAGTATGAGAAATACTAGTAAAAATACTATTTTGACCTTTGACCTTGAACTTTGACCTTACCCTTTAGAATAATTATCTCAAATTCGTGAAATACGATGTCAATGTTACCAGTAACTTGTAAACTGAAAATGAAGACATTTGAATAAAAATAAAAATACATTGTATAAGTTGACCTTTCACCATGACCTGTGACCTTGATCATTATGTAAAAGTAAAACATAGTTTTCATTGACATTGCCCAGAAAAATCAAATAAGCATGACTAACTTAATTAAAACCCATCAGTTAGTTTCATATGTATTTATAGAGTAGTTGACCTTGACCTTTGACCTTGACCTTGACCTTCATGATATGTGTCTCAAAATTTATTATTTTCCTTTTCATTTAAAGTGCAACTATATTGCCAAATGTTGTGAAGTTTGCATGAAAAGTAATGAAATTAGCATATTGACCTCTTATTTGACCTTGACCTGTGAACTTGACCTTTTATATAGAATTGTTTACTTTCTTGTATGACCTTGCCCTAAGTATTCCGAATATACATGGTAAGTTTAGTGAGAATCTAACAGTTAATATAAGAAATACTAGTAAAACAAATATTTTGACCTTTGACCTTGACCTTTGACCTTACCCTTCAGAATATTTATCTAAAATTTGGTCAATAGGATATCGAGGTTACTAGTAACTCGTATAGTGAACATTAAGAAATTTGAGTAAAAACTAAGACACATGAAATATTGACCTTATTTTTTACCTTGACCTTTGACCTTAACCTTTAAGTTAAATTGTCGACTGACCTTCGCATTGATCAAATGAATATACCTGTGAAATTTGGTGAAAATCCATTGAACGGTCTAGGAGGAGTTTCCGGACGGACGACGGACGACGGACGACGGACGATGACGACGACGACGGACGACGACGACGACGGACAAGCTGAATTGTGGTGCACAGTATACGGGCGGGACCTGTGCGTATGATAAAACCTCTGCTTCGCAGAGTTGATAATGATAATAATAATATTAATATTGATAATAATAGTAATAAAAACCAAAATGTAGAATAATAATAATAATCATAATAACAATAATAATAATAATAATATTAGTAGTAATATTCAGTGTAGATAGTGTGTGTGGGTGGGGGGGGGGGGGGGGATACCTTGAAGCATTGTCAGGTAAAAACTCCAAATGACCTGGCCAATTCATTGAGTTAAGTCAGGGAGCAAAAAGACCGTAGTTGGAAGATTAAAAGAGAGGTTCATACGGTGATAAAGTTTTACCAAAAATATTAATATTAATTTCTTAAATAATAATAATAATAATAATAATAATAAAAATAATAATAATATAATATTACATTTAGCATTTAACATTACAACATTAACAAGCCAACATCTGACTGACTACATTTAATGGGTATAAAAGGTATGGTATCAAACACAGGAATGATGTCAAAATTAACACGAATTTTGATGCACACAAGAAAGAAAATGGGAATCCAAGTAAAAGAATACGTGAATGATAAGGAAAGCCTTTGCTCAAACAGAATATAAATCGAAAAAAAAAAATGGGAAGACAAAAATAGTTGGAAAATAAAGGTGGTAAAACTTGATGAAAAAGCCAACATGTTGCCACTGTAACTCCTATCTGCCCCTCACACCCTCCTCTGGGCTGCACTTGTGTGTTGTTTTTCCCCCACGCTTGACTTTTGTCCTTTTTGTTACATATTATATAAATAAACACTTTCATAAATAATCTAAAATATCTGAAAAATAATACGCCCGATGTCGAATTATGTAAACAACGACGACAACACCAAATATGTAGACTGTTGTGCGGACACATGCTGGAGGACAACAATGTAGGCATACATGTTGTGCGGACACATGCTGGAGGACAACAATGTAGGCATACATGTTGTTGTGCGGACACATGCTGGAGGACAACAATGTAGGCATACATGTTGTTGTGCGGACACATGCTGGAGGACAACAATGTAGGCATACATGTTGTTGTGCGGACACATGCTGGAGGACAACAATGTAGGCATACATGTTGTTTTTGACAAAAACTTTACGTATATATTAAATTTATTTATTTATTTATTTTATAAAATACCTCCTACAAAATGACATTCATCAGCCAGATATGGTGCAATTCTTTATTATCTTCTTTATTGTGTGAATGTTTATGATTTTAACAATTACAGAACAACTATGCGTTGTTTGGTAAAGCCACTATTATATACTTAGCATACTTGCTACTCTAATGTCTACGCTATTCGGCGTAATACACTACATTCACCTAACGAATATATTCTAACATAATCATACACATCAATTATATACAGTCTAGGGAGCTATTATTTAGCCACAACTTCATATAACCTAATGTATTTATTTCACTCCCAACATCAAACACTTCCCAATGGAAATAATGACAGCATGTGATACTACCGGGACTCCAACCTGGGTTACCACATACAGATATTAAGGGGACAGTGCCTGCTTCTTTGGCCTATTCATTCATTTATTCATTTATTGTTTTAGTTTCCTCGCTAGACATCCCTCAAACTTAGAGACACATCCCCTAGACCCCCCCCCCCCCCGCTCAAGATAAATGTGTACATTTTTCGGTAGAAATGTCACGGCCGAAGGCCGTTACCTCATATAATTAAAGGCTCGCTATCGCTCGCCATGAACAAAACCGACACCTTAATTTTTAAATTATCCTCCAGCCCGGCTATGTATTCCATAATTATATATTCCCAGAAACCCGGGGGTTTTGACCGAAACACGTCTACGCCTAGGCTACCGCATCTTTGTTATTTTGCTTGCTTCTGCATTCCCGCGTATCCCCAAGCGTAGATGTGTTTATTACCTGTAAAATGGCGTTAAGTCGAGCTCTCTAAGTCAACTGGTTCAGTTGTGATGACGATTTCATTGGAGATAACTTTTTGGCAAAAACAGCCACTTTACACTACTTTTCGATACTTAACAATAACATAAAGGCACACACGAACAAGCGACGCTCTCCTTCTTGTGGTCGGAGATGCGCGGCGTCGGTCCAGCCGGCTGTTGTTTACATGCGTCGGACGGACGCCTCGCACACCAAGCTTACAGGCTTTCAAGCTCATGGGTTTCTCAGAGCCCTACCGTGTAGCGCGGGGGGGAGGGGGGGGGGGGGGGGTGTTTGTTATGGGTGCCTCAGAGCCCTACCGGGTCAGGAGGATTGGCACGATAGGTCTTAAAATTGACAACGAAATGGGACGAAGTGTCTTAAAATCGCCAAACTAATGGGCCTAACGTTTTAAAATCTGAAAACTAATGGGGCTAAACATGAGGAAGAAGGAGGACTAGAAATACGACCCACCTCCCCTTAAACACTCTAAGCATTACATCATCAAACCAGTTTCAGGTTAAGTACATGAATACGATTTTATATCCATTTATCGAATACTGGATATCAATCTAATCATGTACTCAAACCCAACTGCACACTGAATATCCTAATGCTTAAGGGGGGTGACATGCTTTTTGTTATATCTGTCCTTTTCTCTCTTTCTCTGGCTTGTATCCATTCGGGCCCATTTAGCCAACTATTTTAAGACATTTATCCCCATCTAGGTGTCGATTTCTTCCTGGCGAGCAATAGCGAGCCAGCATTATATGAAGAAATCCGGCTTCGCCGGAGACATTTTTCTATCGAAAAATTTACAAATTTAGCCTGCTGTCAAACAAAAATAAAAAATATGCTGGCTCACTACCGCTCACCAGTAAAAAACTCATGGGTAAAAAACTCCTGGGGATGGGGATAAACATCTTAAAACAGTAGGCTGAATGGGGCCAAATGGATACAAGCCAGAGAAAGATAGAAAAGGACAGAAAAAAACAGGTCACCCCCCTTAAAGGGAGATGGGCTGATTTGTTGGTCTATTAATTCATTTATTGCTGTATCTCTTAAGTTCCTCGCGAGACCTCCATCAAGCTAAGAAAAACACTCCCTAGATCCCCCTTCAAGATAAATGTGTAAATTTTTCTGTAGAAAAATGTCCCGATCGATACATTTCTGTAGAAGCAGCAACCGAAACCTTATTATTTGAGTTTGCTACGGAATTAAGTGCACTCTGTGTCATGTCATCTGACGGTAAATTGAATCCCTTAGCAGAAAATTTCTCAATAATTAATTGAAACAAATATGAAACTACTATGTCTGTGCATCATATTAAGACCAAGTTTATACAATTAGCACCATATTTCACTACAAAATCTTCCAAATATCCGAAAAATCTTGATGGGAACTATGCAATTTGCCGTCAGTTGAAAATAAACCGAGTATAATTAAACATATGTTGGGTGAGTTATTACAGACTAGCTTCCTCAGATGTATCCATACCTCCTCCATACTAACTTACCCTAGATACTGTACACTCACAAGCATAAATACTGCGACACCAACCAGATATTGTTCGCCCCTTCGTCTCCAAAGATATTGCTAAACAATGTATTCAAACTCACAATGAATTCTTTATTTCATTCCAGCTACCGTCAGACGATTATATTCAGCTTATTATAAACCTCTCTTGATGAAGGATTTGACGTTATCTGGTTGATGTCGCAGTATTTATGCTCGTGACTGTACGCTTAGGTATCCATGAAGGCAATTAACAAATGTCAATGATGACATATTATTCCACAATACACTATTCCGACAAGCATAACACCAACATTATATCTGATCCCCAGGCACATTGATCCCCAGGCACATTGATCCCCAGGCACATTGATCCCCAGGCACATTGATCCCCAGGCACATTGATCCCCAGGCACATTGATCCCCAGGCACACCCAGGCACATTGATCCCCAGGCACATTGATCCCCAGGTACATTGATCCCCAGGCACATTGATCCCCAGGCACATTGATCCCCAGGCACATTGATCCCCAGGCACATTGATCCCCAGGCACATTGATCCCCAGGCACATTGATCCCCAGGCACATTGATCCCCAGGCACATTGATCCCCAGGCACATTGATCCCCAGGCACATTGATTTTCCTGGTTATGTTTTCGGTATTCTAAATGGAAGCCCACTCTATCATGTTGGCCACTATATTTCTCTGTCCACCGTCTGTACTTAACCCATGAACGCTGCGTGGCTGTGTTCATAAACGTGCAGTTTCGCCCTGATTTGCAATTATAATTCTGCCTTTGGCGAATTTCAAGACTTTTCTGTCGGTGTTAAGGGGGGTGGGGGGGGGGGATAACTTATTGTTTGGTCTATTTATTTATTTGCATATTTATTTTTTAGTTTCCTCCCTAGACCACATCAAGCTTAAACAAAACAAAACCTAGACCCCCCTTCCACATTAATTTGTACATTTTTTATAGAAAAATTATCCGGCCAAAGGCCGGTTCCTCCTAAAATTACAGGTTCAGTATCGCTCGCCAGGCACGAAAGGTCCTACTATTGACAAATATATAGGGTGAAAAGTCTTAAAATTGCAGAACTAATGCAACAAACTTCTTAAAATATATAGAATAATGGGGCTAAACATGAGGAAGAAGTGGTGCCAGAAAAAACAACCACATCCCCTTAATGCTTGGTTCTGAGTGGCTCAACTGTCAGAAATTAATGACTGCCTCCAGTCACGGAAGAGGGGCAATTTGTGAGGCTAATTTGGAAGAAAAAATCTACTTGGCTTGATAGAGAGACAGAGAGAGAGAGGGAGAATGCTAATTTCTCGGGGGTTTGAATCTGCCACAAACATGAGGAGGTGGATTTTGTAGTTTAGCTAACATTATTTAAACGCAAAAGTCTCACAAACTCCGATCGAACAGTCGGAGTGAGAAGAAATTAGTTTCAGAATAAAGTAACGAGTAGGTATTGGTGGGTTTGTTAAAGGAGGGTGGGTTTATATATGTATTGGTGGGTTTGTTATAGGAGGGTGGGTTTATATATGTATTGGTGGATTTGTTATTTTAAAGGAGGGTGGGTTTATATATTTATTGGTGGGTTTGTTATTTTAAAGGAGGGTGGGTTTATATATTTATTGGTGGTTTGTTATTTTAAAGGAGGTGGGTTTATATATTTATTGGTGGGTTTGATATTTTAAAGGAGGGTGGGTTTATATATTTATTGGTGGGTTTGTTATTTTAAAGGAGGGTGGGTTTATATATTTATTGGTGGGTTTGTTATTTTAAAGGAGGGTGGGTTTATATTTATTGGTGGGTTTGTTATTTTAAAGGAGGGTGGGTTTATATATTATTGGTGGGTTTGTTATTTTAAAGGAGGGTGGGTTTATATATTTATTGGTGGGTTTGTTATTTTAAAGGAGGGTGGGTTTATATATTTATTGGTGGGTTTGTTATTTTAAAGGAGGGTGGGTTTATATATTTATTGGTGGGTTTGTTATTTTAAAGGAGGGTGGGTTTATATATTTATTAACTTAATTATTATTGTTTTAGTTTCCTCCGTTGACCTCCTTCAAGCTTGACAAACATCCCAAAGCTCCCCCTTCAAGAAAAAATTGCACAATATTCGATTAAATATGTCCCCGCCGAAGGCTGGTTCCTCCTAAATTACAGGATTGCTATAGCTTGCAAGTTAAAATGGACACCTAAATGGCACGAAAGGCCATAATTTTGACAAAGGAATTGAGCTAAAGGTCATAAAAATGCAAAAATAATGAAGAGAGCATCTGAAAATCTCAAATCTAAACTGGAGCTAAACGTGAGGGAGAAGGGGGATCACAATACACTGGAGCTAAACGTGAGGGAGAAGGGGGATCACAATACACTGGAGCTAAACGTGAGGGAGAAGGGGGATCACAATACACATAAGCCTCTCCTTAATACATGTGAGGGAGAAGGGGGATCACAATACACATAAGCCTCTCCTTAATACATGTGAGGGAGAAGGGGGATCACAATACACATAAGCCTCTCCTTAATACATGTGAGGGAGAAGGGGGATCACAATACACATAAGCCTCTCCTTAATACATGTGAGGGAGAAGGGGGATCACAATACACATAAGCCTCTCCTTAATCAATGTTAAATTGTATCTTATTAACCTTGGTTAACTAATGGGCATTAACATGTAAAGACACACAATTGTAATTATGATTTTCAGACTTAAGGGGAGGCTGGCCGTTTGTTTGGTCTATTAATTCATTAATTCATATATTTTTATAGTTTCCTCCCTAGACCTCCATCAAGCTTAGAAAAACACCCCCTAGACCCCCCTTCAAGACAAATTTGTACATTTTACGGTAGAAAAATTTCCCGGCCGAAGACCGGTTCCTCCTAAAATTGCAGGCTTGGCATCGCTCGCCTTGAAATAATCGACACCTAAATGGCACGAAAGGCCTTAAAATTGACAACGAAATGGGGCTATAGGTGTTAAAATTGCCAAACTAATGGGCCGAACATCTTATAGTCTCAAAACTAGTGGGGCTAAACATTAGGGAGAAGGGGGTCCAGAAAAACGGTCTGCCTCCCCTTAATCCGAATATACCCAAGTATAATGGGCCAACGAGAAATATTAACCCTTTCCCTACGGTCGACGTTTATTTAAGCACTATGTAAAAAGGGGATATACTGTGGCGGATGTACAAATATCTACTGGTAATACTGTCTTATGGTATTACTGAATTATGAATAGTTCTTTAATAGCGGGTGACCTCACACGGAATCATTGTCCACATTGTTCCGTCCAATTCGTTTGATTGATGGCTATATATGGGCATTTATTGGATATTCTATAATCTTACCAGGGGCCATCAAGTTCAATTAAAATCTTTAGTATTTCTACCTATTGATCTTGGATGATGTCATTCAGAAAATATAAGCTAATGAAAGAGGTCTACAGAAACCTATGTAACTTTTTAAACCACTTTTCACATGACTCAAACTCAAGATCTGTCTGTGTGGGGTCGCTCATTAATGCAAACACTGTAGAGCCCATCACCTGACGGACACCGAAATCTGCCTATTATGCGGTCTGGGAGCGAGGCAAGCTATTACAGGGCTTCATCCGTCGCCTACCCAATTTAGGTGCACACTGACGTGCAAGACAGTCTTCTCTCTGCACCATTGCAGACTTACACATAGCGAAAACAGCTCAAAACGGCTAATTTTTAACGATTTTGGCTGACCTATGCAAGATCGTTGCAAGACAACCAGACGTCTTATAGAGATGATTCAGGTATCATTGGAAAGCTCTATTACTTTACTTTTGCGGATAAATCATTGTATTAGGTTCTGGTTCTTGCTTATACATGAAAATTTGCGGGGAATAAAGGTCAATTTAGGCCAAAATGCCCGTGCCGTATATTATTCATTCAATTTCATTAGGGGGGCGTTTTTCTAGATCCCCTTCTCTTCATAATTAGCCACATTAATTTTGCAATTTTAAGACGTTTGCCCCATTAGTTTGGCGGTATTAAGTTCTTTATGCCCTAAACAGTAGGTGTAGATTATTTTCTGGCGAACGATAGCAAGTCGAGCACATCTTCCTAACTATGTCTTACATGAGCACTGCTAATGCCAACATCAAACTTCTTGCACAAATTTAATGATAAAGACAGATTTATGTTATTTTTATTGTAGTATATATTTTGAGAACACTACTAATAAGGTTGGAATAATTCAACAGTGTTTCGGAAGTTTGTACTTTATTTTACAAACATAGAGGCAATCAATATTCCTCATACCTATTGTGTTTTTATCCGGGTCGAAATACGGTCAAACTGAAGAGTTGAATACTTAAGACATTACAGTATACATTGCACCTCGGAATTTTAGGTTCCCATTACAACCTATCTGTATGATCTCTATTCAGAGTTTGACCTACTTCGACTTTGGCCCCAAGGTAAAATAACTATTCATCTTTGATAACAGAAACTATAGTGAAGTAATATATTCTTTAGTATGTTAATCGATATTACGGGCGATTGATAACATGCTTACGACGAGGTGATATCTATAGTAAGAATGTAGTTTCTGTATAACAAAAAGATTTAAAAATGGAGAGGCCTAATTCCCAATCCTAACTATTACTCAAGCTAAAACTCCTCTATCACAAACCCTGTACCTTTATCCTGCATAGATTGCAGGTATAATTACGTTAATTCCTCGTTCTCAGACCGAGTTAGATTATACAGCCTACTCGTCCGATCAGCCTAGACTCATGAGATAGTTGGTTGCATATGGCCCAAACCATCTGCTACATAATTCTATCTTCTCAACAATTGACTACATATGACCAGAACAATAGTTCTGGTCGTATGTAGCCTATACTCAGAGAGATGGTTGCATATGACCGGAACTCTTTTTTTTTTTTTTTTTTTCTATGTGTATGAAGGAGACAAAAGGCACAACTGCCTGCAGCGAGTGCCTCCCCCAGATTTCAAAGAGTGACAGGGCCGAAATCAAGGGACGTCCGAGCTAAAATGCCTGGACACACAGAGTTTGAAGCAATTTAAGTCATAGGAAGAGGGAAAGACTGATTCTGGGAGAGAGTTCCAGAGCTTAGCAGTTGAATAGAAGAAAGTCTGAGAATAGCGTTTCACTCTTGGGTTGGACAGTTACACAGAGTAGGGGTGGGATTGTGTTGCAAGGCGGGTACTATGTACCCTACGTAGAGGAGGTGGTATACACTGGGAAAGCTCCGAGTAACACTGATTATTGTAGTAGCGATAGAATAGCAAGAGAGATGCAACTTTGCGGCGAAGAGAGAGAGATTGCAGAGAGTTGGTGAGTGGACGGGAGTTAATGATACGAAAAGCTTTCCTTTCTACTTTATCTAGGAGTGTTGTGTGAGAGGATCCTCCCCACACATGTGAACAATACTCAATACAAGGACGCACTGTGCCCCTGTACAGAGCAAGAAGCTGCGCAGGGGTAAAGAACCCCTTGAGGTGGTTGAGCACACCCAGCTTCAGGGAGGCTGCTTTAGCGAGACTGGTAATATGGTCTTTCCAAGTGAGAGCAGAAGAAAAAGAGACACCGAGAACATTGAGAGAAGATGAACCTGATTAAAATGCCTCACTTCTATCTATGCAAAGGAATTTTCAACCTATATTTAAATATCTTATGATATCTCCTATAAATGCCTACATCTATTTCTATTTCTGGGACTGGGGAGTGATTTATCTACTGACGGCTGGCAGCCGTCGGTGGGATTGCACGGGTTAATGGTTTTGTCTGAGAGGACACATCTTTTATTAAAGTGGCTTGGGACAGTCTGTCAACACGCTCTCTCCCTCTCTTTGGTTCTTCTTCTTCTATATTCCAGTCTTCACGATTACCACCTCAAAGCCGGTATGTTCAGTGGAATTTCTCAGGGCCACCCTCTACCTGGTTTCTGTTCTAGACTGCTCGGGAAACTGTGGGTGGCCCTGCAATGTGGTAACACTCGACTGGATAGTTCAGGTGAATCTGATTTGCATCCGAGTGATTTAACTTGTTTGTGCTCTCTTGATAAGCTTCCTCCCATATCTGTGGATGGCCTGGCTCTCTCTCTTTTTTTATCCGCCCATGATGGTTGGGCTTGATAAGTAGGTTGGAATTGCCTTTAGAGAGCAAGTGTTGCTCAGGCTGTCCCCTCACTCCATCTGACTCCACTGGCTCTGCCCTCCTCCCTTTATACCGCCCCTCCCACAACGCTGGTCTGTGATTGGCTGAGGCGCACGCTGTGTGATGTCATGGCCCGTGCAGCCTTTTTGAACTAGACACCCTCCCACCTACGTCTTAACTTCATTTAAATACCTTCCCGGCAAAGTGTTCATAATGTTTTTAAGTGGCTGACAGGAGTAGGAGAACACTTTTGACCGGAATACAAGATGCGAGAGTGCAAAGAGGGCGAGTTTTAAGCCGGGAGTTTGGGATATATACAGTATATATATATATATATATATATATATAAATTATCTCCTTTAAATCAATATAGTATGGTTTGTGGTGGGCGGGCTTGTGGCTTCGGCTCCGCTGCATGTCTGCCTGCCGAGATCGGAACCTCTCCGGGTGGTCGGGGGCCGGGGAAGTGCTGGAGCGACCTTGGTGACCCTGGTCTCTGGGTCTTCTCCTGGGTGACCTAGATGTGTTTGAATTTGTGTTTTGTCTGTGTTTGTTCGTTATTTTATGTTGTGTTTTGTGTTTTCCCTGTTCTTGCTCTGTCATTAGGCGGCCACCCCCAAGAAAAAATAAATAGATAAAATAAAATAGAATTAAATAGAAAATAAACAAATACAAATAGAAAAAGTGGGGATTGGGCCTGAGCATATAGATAGATAGATAGATAGATAGATAGTTTGTAAAATACGATGATGTTTTTGTGTAAAGAGACAGTGTGCGACGTTGTGTAGCATTAATATGAAACTATAGTGACCTTCTTATTCAACAATCTTTCACTGACCTACAGACTTCGTTGCCACACAGGCACCGAATTCATAAGTAAGTCCCCGTGTCTGGAAAGTTGAGCAGAAGAAACAAATTACACACACACACACACACACACACACACACGGTAACTAAAGTTCCTTGATGGAGTCAACATAGTTTCCAATTTTTACAACGAGTGTAAAATATATATAACAAAACTCACCAATCAGACTCCACGTATTGACTTGACTTTAACTTGGCCCGATAAAAACCTACAACCCAGGATTTTCTTTGGTCGTTGGATTTTTTTGTAGTGTGTTAATTAAAGGAGGAAAGGAGTTTGTTGGTTAGTGGAGGAGGGGAGTTTGTTGGTTAGTGGAGGAGGGGAGTCTGTTGGTTAGTGGAGGAGGGGAGTTTGTTGGTTAGTGGGTGAAGGGAGTTTGTTGGTTAGAGGACGAGGGGAGTTTGTTGGTTAGTGGAGGAGGGGAGTTTGTTGGTTAGTGGAGGAAAGGAGTTTGTTGGGTAATGGACGAGGGGAGTTTGTTGGTTAGTGGAGGAAGGGAGTTTGTTGGTTAGTGGACGAGGGGAGTTTGTTGGTTAGTGGAGGAGGTGAGTTTGTTTGTTAGTGGACGAGGGGAGTTTGTTGGTTAGTGGAGGAAGGGAGTTTGTTGGTTAGTGGAGGAGGGGAGTTTGTTGGTTAGTGGACGAGGGGAGTTTGTTGGTTAGTGGAGGAAGGGAGTTTGTTGGTTAGTTTGTTGGTTAGTGGAGGAAGGGAGTTTGTTGGTTAGTGGGGGAAGGGAGTTTGTTGGTTAGTGGAGGAAAGGAGTTTGTTGGTTGGGGGAGGAAGGGAGTTTGTTGGTTAGTGGAGGAAGGGAGTTTGTTGGTTAGTGGAGGAAGGGAGTTTGTTGGTTAGTGGAGGAAGGGAGTTTGTTGGTTAGTGGAGGAAAGGAGTTTGTTGGTTAGTGAAAGGAAGGGAGTTTGTTGGTTAGTAGAGGAAAGGAGTTCGTTGGTTAGTGGAGGAAGGGAGTTTGTTAGTTAGTGGAGGAAGAGAGTTTGTGGTTAGTGGAGGAAGGGAGTTTGTTGGTTAGTGGGGGAAGGGAGTTTGTTGGCTAGTGGAGGAGGGGAGTTTGTTGGTTAGTGGGTGAAGGGAGTTTGTTGGTTAGTGGAGGAGGGGAGTTTGTTGGTTAGTGGAGGAGGGGAGTTTGTAGGTTAGTGGAGGAAGGGAGTTTGTTGGTTAATGGACGAGGGGAGTTTATTGGTTATTGGAGGAAGGGAGTTTGTTGGTTAGTGGAGGAAGGGAGTTTGTTGGTTAGTGGAGGAGGGGAGTTTGTTGGTTAGTGGACGAGGGGAGTTTGTTGGTTAGTGGAGGAGGGGAGTTTGTTGGTTAGTGGAAGAAGGGAGTTTGTTGGTTAATGGACGAGGGGAGTTTGTTGGTTGGTGGAGGAAGGGAGTTTGTTGGTTAGTGGACGAGGGGAGTTTGTTGGTTAGTGGAGGAGGGGAGTTTGTTGGTTAGTGGACGAGGGGAGTTTGTTGGTTAGTGGAGGAGGGGAGTTTGTTGGTTAGTGGACGAGGGGAGTTTGTTGGTTAGTGGAGGAAGGGAGTTTGTTGGTTAATGGACGAGGGGAGTTTGTTGGTTAGTGGAAGAAGGGAGTTTGTTGGTTAGTGGACGAGGGGAGTTTGTTGGTTAGTGGAGGAGGGGAGTTTGTTGGTTAGTGGACGAGGGGAGTTTGTTGGTTAGTGGAGGAGGAGAGTTTGTTGGTTAGTGGACGAGGGGAGTTTGTTGGTTAGTGGAGGAGGGGAGTTTGTTGGTTAATGGAGAAAGGGACTTTGTTGGTTAGTGGAGGAGGGGAGTTTGTTGGTTAGTGGAGCAGGGGAGTTTGTTGGTTAGTGGAGGAGGGAAGTTTGTTGGTTAGTGGAGGAGGGGATTTTGTTGGTTAGTGGAGGAGGGGGGTTTGTTATTTAGCGGTGGAGAGGAGTTTTTTTTTGTCATTTTCGAGCAATGCCTTTTATTTTGTCACCAAGGCTAACGAAAATGAGTTCCCAGACTTCCTTTAAATTAATAAATACCCATCCAGACCCCCTTCAAACAAAATTTGTTTAATTTTGTAAACAAAAATATCCCAGCCGAAAGCCAACTTCTAGCGATAGAATTGCGAGAGATGCAACATTGCGGCGGAGAGAGAGAGATTGCAGAGAGTTGGTGAGTAAGACGGGAATTAATGATACGAAAGGCCTTCCTTTCAACTTTGTCTAGGAGAGCGGTGTGAGAGGAAGCTCCCCACACATGTGAACAATACTCAATACAAGGACGCACTATGCCCCTGTACAGAGCAAGAAGCTGTGCAGGGGAAAAGAACCCCCTAAGGCGGTTGAGCACACCCAGCTTCTGGGAGGCTGCCTTAGCAAGACTGGTAATATGGTCCTTCCAAATGAGAGCAGAAGAAAAAGAGACACCAAGAATATTGAGAGAAGATGAAGGGTTAATTTTTGTATTGTTGAAGAATAAGGGATAGTCCGCTGGGAGATCCTGACGGGTAGATCGATGGAGAAATTGGGTTTTGGAAGCATTAAGGGTAACAAGGTTTTCTCTGCCCCAATTGGAGATAGTATTTAGATAAGAATTTAAGAGTTCTATGGCTTCATTACGTTTGTCGTTGAGGGATTGCTGGCTGGGGCGTTCTGAAAAACTAATGGAGTAGTGTAAGGTTGAGTTGTCTGCGTATGAATGGATGGGAGTTAAGGTACAGTTGAGGAGATCATTTATAAAAATTAGAAAGAGAAGAGGAGATAGGACAGTGCCCTGAGGAACACCGGAATTTATAGGGTGAGATGGTGAACGATGGCCGTCCACAACCGCGGCTATGGAACGGCCGGAAAGGAAATTAGAGACAAGGGCACAGATGGAGGGATAGAAACCGAAGCAGGGTAGTTTAGAAATTAAAGATTTGTGCCAGACTATATCGAAGGCTTTCGATATGTCTAGTGCAATAGAAAAAGTCTCACCGAAGTCCCGGAAGGAGGATGACCAAGAGTTAGTAAGATATGAAAGAAGATCACCAGTGGAGCGACCCTTAAGGAAGCCATACTGGTGATCTGAGAGCAGATTATGAGAAGAGAAATGCTTAAGAAATTTGGAAGCAAGAATAGTTTCAAAAACTTTAGAAAGACAAGAGATGAGAGCAATTGGCCGATAGTTGGAGGGTTGAGAGCGGTCACCCTTCTTTGGGACAGGTTGAATGTGAGCAAACTTCCAGCATGAAGGGAAGACGTTAGAGGATAGACAGAGACAAAAGAGTTTGCCTAGGCAGGGAGTCAGCACGGATGCACAGTTTTTGAGAAGAACAGGAGGAACACCGTCCGGACCGTACGCCTTATTAGTGTTAAGCCCAGAGAGGGTAGAAAGTACAGCTTTAGAAGAGATTAGGATATTAGGCTTAAGTAATAGAGAGGAGGGTGGAGAGGGAGGAATAGCACCGGAATCATCCAAGGTGGAGTTTCGAGCAAAAGTTTGAGCGAAGAGTTTAGCTTTGTCAAAGGAAGAAGTGATGGTTGTGCCATCACAGTGGGAAAGGGGAGGGAAAGACGAGGAAGAGAAATTGTTGGAGAGGTTTTTGGCTAGATGCCAGAAAGCTTGGGAAGAGCTAGAGTTGGATAGTTCAATGCATTTTTTATTGATGAAAGAGTGTTTGGCAAGTCGAAGAACAGATTTGGCTTGATTCCGGGCAGAAACCTAGGAAGAATGAGAGTCTTGAGTTTTAAGGCGCCGGTACCGTTTGAATGCTTCCTCCTTATTGCGGACAGCAGTAGAACAGGCGTGAGTAAACCATGATTTTTTAGCATTTGTCTGAGAGAAAGAGAATGGAATGTATGCTTCCATGCCTGATAGGATTATCTCGGTAATGCGTTCAGCACTCTCCGAGGGTCCCCGGCCACGGAAGCAGAAATCATTCCATGGGAAATCAAAGAAGTACTGCCGGAGAGCCTCCCAGTCGGCAGCGCCAAAGTGCCACAAGCGCCGCCGGCTAGGAGGATCGGGTGGCCGTACTGGAGAGATAGGACAGGTGCCAGAGATAAGTTTATGGTCAGAGGAGCCCAAAGGAGAGAAAAGATCGACACTATAAGAAGAAGGGTTAGAACTTAGAAACAAGTCAAGAATGTTGGGCCGATCTCCGATGCGATCCGGGATACGGGTGGGTTGCTGAACTAACTGCTCTAGGTCATTTAGGATAGAAAAGACGTAGGCTTGTTGACCAGCTGGGTCAGTAGTGTGAGAGGGGAGCCATTGGCGGTGGTGAATGTTGAAATCTCCTAAGATGGAGATTTCTGAGAAAGGAGAAATGGATAGAATGTGGCGATATATCTTTACATTAAATCTCTAAACTAATCGGGTTAAAAGAGAGAGGTTCAAAAATACCTTCCTCTGAACTAATGTGGTTAACAGAACTACCTCTTCTACTCCCCTCCTTTCCTGGTGCTCCATAACAGTCAACAGGAGTAATTATATCACCGTAGAATAGTGATGCCATTTTTAAATGCCTATCATTATTAATATATACAGCATTTGAGGGGTCATCACGCACCCTTGCTTTACTCCAACATTCAAATCAAATAACTTGTTTTGCTCATTCTCCACACATACTGACACATTTTCATCCTCATACATGCTCTTCACTGCTTTCAGCAAATTGCCATCTACTCTGTACATTCTCAGTACTTTCCACATACTCTCTCTATCAACTTTGTCATAGGCCTTCTCCAAGTCCATAAAGGCAGCATCCAACTTATGTCCCTTCTCCAGATACTGTATTTCTCCACGACACATTTCAGGGCAAAAATATGATCTACACATCCTCTTCCCTTCCTGAATCCGCCCTGCTCGTCACCTATCCATTTTTCCGTTCTTGCTCTGACTCTCTCAATCACTACCCTACTGAACACCTTCCCTACTACACTTAGAAGGCATATTTCCCGGTGGTAACAACACACTCCTATTTCCCCTTTACCCTTATACAGAAGGACTATTATGCCCGTCTTCCAGGTATCAGGTGCTAGTTTACACATTGTCCTTACCCATTCGACCACAATCTCACTACCATACCTCAGCATTTCCCCACACACTCCATTTATTTCTGATGTTTCCCCATCTTCACTCTATTCATGGCTTCACATACTTCTGATCTCCTGAGCCCCACCTCCTCCTCCCCTACTTCTCTTCTTCTCCCTCCCATACCCCATCCAACTATGTTTGTTGGTGCTTCATTCCTTACATTTAGCAATTCATTGAAGTACTCCCTCCATCTTTTGACTTTCTCTTGCTTCTCAGCTATCACTCGCCCATTCTTATCTTTCACACCCTTACTACCCTCCCTAACTTTCTTGACATCTTTCCAGAGCAGTTTCCACTCCCTCAAATGTACACTTAGATTTCTTCCAAATTCCTCATCTGCTCTTTTCTTACTTTTCTTCACCACTCTCTTTTTCTCCAAGTATCTCGCTCTTTTCTGTCTCTCCAAATCTTCATTCCCTCTATTACCCAACCCCTCTCTACTGTATACTCTTTCTTCTTGTCTTCAACAGCTATTTTTACCTCTTTAGTCCACCACGCTGTACCCTGCACTCCCCTCCCTCTTCTCCTTACTCCACACACCTCCTCACATGCTGCATATATCTCTTCCTTAAACACTTTGCTCATCTCCTTCACTTCCTCCATACCCTCCAGGTCAAACCTACTTAGTCGTCTCTCTACTGCTCTCTTGAACTCTTCCCTGATTTCCTCCTCCTGCAACATTTCCACCCTCTCCTCACTCCCCCTTCCTCTCGTCTCCCTCCAGCACTCCTCACCAACTTATTTTGTATCCTAATATTAGCTACTACGACATAATGGTCAGTCAGACCCCCTCCAATACCCCTATACACCCTAGCATCCAGCACAAATCTCTTCATTCGTTCATCCACACATATATAATCAATCACGCGTTTCGTTCCACCACTGTCTCATTCTTCTTCCTCCACATCATACTTGCGTATAATTCTGTGTCAGAAGAAGGTGTTGGCTATCCACAGCATCCTCCCCACACATACGTCCACAAGTGCACTACCATTCCCATTCACCTCTGACGGTGTACATCCCACCCTCCCACCATTCCATCAACTTTCCTATCACCCACCTTCCCATTCATATCTCCAATCAGAAATATTCTTTCGCTTTTGCCAAACTTATCCAGGCAAGCTTCAACATTCACCCAGAACTCTGTTTTCTCTCTTACAGATTTATCCTCTGTCGGAGCACACACACACATAACCACCCATGTTTGTATTCCTACTTTTATCCTCACCCACACAATCCTTGCATCCACAGAACCATAGTCTCTTACACGCTCCTTTCATTTGTTACTTACAAACAAACACGGACCTCCTTTCGCTCCCTCACTCACTCCAGCACACACACCCATTCCACACTCCCACTCTCTTCTACATGTATCCCTCCCTTTGGTCTCAGTCATACATCCAGCTTGGCACTCACTAACAATTCCAGGACCTCTCTCTCTTTTGTGTTGTCATTCATGCCTCTTACGTTCCAAGTCGCAACCCTTAGACTGTCCATTGTCGGTCGAAGTTAGTAAACATTAGGTGCTTCCGGTTCCAAGGGCGTTTGTTCGTTATTTGTTGCTTTAGATTTTTTCACGGGTGGAGGGTCGCAAGCCCTCCGACCTAACCTCTTTAGTCGCCTCTTATAACACGCTATCTGTATATATTTGTCAATAAAGTCCTCCTACTCAAATGGTATATCTTCTAATTCTGTTAACTCAGCAACTACGAAATGCTTTCCAGAGCCGCAACAAAAACAAAACAAATATAATTAAATTAATATATAAGTAAATAATTATAAAATACTTAGATATATAAGCAAATAAATAATTAAATAAATAAATAAGATTGACAGAGCGAAATTCAAGTTTACGTTAGGACTAGCATTTTGTTGAACTCTTCTTTATTGTTTAATTAGTCAGTGGATATGATTGGTTGTGGGGTGAGGTTCTGTCACCACTGGCATGCCATACGTAATTGACTTAGTTAAAATAGGACTTCAGAGACTATCGACCCTTTTGGATTGTTAAGACATCCCACTTTGTAAGTAAATAATAGCGTCAGGATTGGAACCCCTGTTCGAGTAATTGAAGTTCTTCAGCAAAAATATTAAGAAGATTTGTGTGGTGTTTTGTGGGAGATCAATGATATAAATGACAAATATATATATATATAATTCCGGAACATGCATAGTCATATCGCACTGTACACTCTAAGGCATAAATCCTGGACCGATGTGAACCCTCAAACAACACAAACGAAATGAGAAGATTCAATAAAATTCGGGAAAGGTCCGAACATTTAGGGCTACGATTAATGTCTCAGAGTGTGCCAACGTGGTCAGGAGTACTTGAACACCTCCTAATGACAAGAACAAGGCTGTGAGTGTTAGTTAGTGAATCCTACTAATGTTTTCTGCGTGGCTCATGCTGTTTCCCAAAATAGTTCGCCTGTATTTCATAAGTTCCCTTCAAAAAATGTCCAAAACGTCCCGACCACAACTGTACAGTCGGCCAAATAAGTGATGTATCGTCACTAAGTATATATTGATCAATGATTGGTATCAGCAATATTTAAACATTATGTTTTTGTTTCGAGTGAGATATGCATACAAAGGAGTACAAAGGAGTACAAAGGAGTACAAAGGAAATCAAGCAACAACAGATCTAGTGACCCTTCTAGGTTGCTTGTCCTCCAAAACACTGAGGATCAAGTGTCCAAACAGTGGTTTAGAGTGGGTAAGGGAACATTGGAAAGGGAAATACTGCCCTGGAACTAATGTCCGTGGCAGGATTAGGAAGTTAGTAGGGGACAGATGGGTTAGTAACTGAGGGGGGATAAAATAAAGTTATTCATTTACAAACGCAGTCAGTCGCGGGTTTGATGCGAGATATTTGTCTAGGCGGAGTTTAAATGAATCAACGGTGATGCAGTCTATAACGTTTCGGGGAAGCCCATTCCACAAGTTGACAACTCGATTGAAGAAGAAAATTCTTAGATTCGTGTGAGTTAAAAGATTTACCAATAATTTTGGCAACCGTTTCCCCGCGTGTAATTAGATTGGTCGATAGTGAAGTACTTACTACAGTTCATATTGTCGATGCCTTTGATGATTTTTGAACACTTGAATTAAGTCACCTCTTAATCTGCGCTGGGTTAAAGGAAATAGATTTAATTCTCTAAGACGCTCTTCGTATGGTTTGTTCTTTTGGCTAGGTATCATTTTGGTAATCTACGTTGAAACTCGTTCTAGCTTGTTTATATCTTTTTGGTAATAAGGGCAACCAGGATTGAACGCAGTATTCCAGAAGAGTGCGGACTAATGAATTGTAAAGGGTTAGGATAACTTCTTTGGATTTATGCTCAAATGACCTGCCTATAAAGCCAATTATTTTGTTTGCCTTCTTAAACAACTTCTGAACATTGTTGATTCGGTTTTTAGGTTACTCGATATTGTTACTCCCAGATCGGTTCTCTGTTTACATTCTTAAGCTGAGTGCCATTCATCGAATAGTTTGCTTTCTCATTTAGGTATCCGATATGTAGTACTTTACATTTATCCGCATTGAAAACTCATTTGCCAAATTTGGGCCCAACATGACAATTTATCTAGATTGTGTTGCATATCGTCAAACTTGTTCTTTTGAGAGTACGCTATTTGCAATTTTTGTATCGTCAGCAAAATTTTGAGATTGTACAGGTGAGACCCTCATCTATGTCGTTGATGTAAATTAGAAAGATAATTGGTCCTAGTACCGATCCCTGGGGTACCCCGCTACTTACATTGGTCCATTTTGATGCCTTACCGTTTATGACTACTCTTTGCTTTCTGTCGCTGAGCCAATTTTCTATCCATTTCAACACAAACCGTCTTGTATTCCATGCGCTTTTAGTTTTAGCAGTAAACGTTTGTGGGAACTTTGTCAAAGGCCTTTTGAAAATCAAGGTATATAATATCTACAGCTTTACTCTCATCGTAGAGGTTGAGGATATCGTGGAAGAAGTCTAAGAGGTTTGTTTTAAACAGGAACGTTTTTTACGAAAAAGCCGTGTTGAGTATCTTTAAGTATGTTATTTTCCTCTAAGGTGATTTACGAGTCTGTCTCGTATGACCGTTTCTAGCATTTTACATACAACTGAGGTTAAGCTAATTGGACGATAGTTACTGGGTAGGGATTTGCTGCCTTTTTTGAATATCGGTGTTACGTTGGCTAGCTTCCACTGATCCGGCATAGTTTCCAGACTGCAAGGATTTATTGAATAGTAATGTCAGTGGTTTTGGAGAGCTCTTCCTTAGCTTCTGTTAGAACACAAGGCGAGATTGTATCAGGTCCAGGAGTGCTTTATACCTTGCGTTTATCTATACAATTCAATACTTCTCTCTCTGTAACGGTGATA
Organism: Paralithodes platypus; assembly: GCA_032716605.1. Taxonomy (NCBI): domain Eukaryota; kingdom Metazoa; phylum Arthropoda; class Malacostraca; order Decapoda; family Lithodidae; genus Paralithodes; species Paralithodes platypus. The sequence continues at coordinate 15,700,696 of CM064580.1, read as the reverse complement.
TTGCATAGAACATCTGAATTATCAATCTGAAATCGGCGATTGGTGTAGGGATATCACTGAGGTCTTCTGTTGTAAAAAACTGATGCAAAGAAGGTATTGAGGGCATTACTCATTTTGTTCTTCGTCTTTGGTGTATTCTCCATTTTCATCGACTAACGGTCCAACAGTTGAAGTAACAACTTTTTTCTTTCTGATATAACTATAGAATTCTTTCGGGTTTGTTTTACTTTGATTCGCAATATGTAACTCTAAGGTCTTTTTACTTTGCTTAATTAACTTTTTGGCTTTGCGTCGTAGCTCTACAAATTTCAGCCGTTCTTCGTCATTTTGTGAGGATTTTAATCTATCATTAGCACATTTTTTAGCAAGCAGGCAGTTTGAAATATCTTTATTCCACCATACCATTAATCACCCTATTAAACATCTGACAGGCAATAATACAGCACATAGCGAGGTAAACGTAATGACAGCTGAGACATGACTTATTAGCGCCACCGTACAGTACTCAGCATATGGTATTGTAAAGTTACACCAGTTTGAAGATTTCAACCTCTTAATTAAGGGTAGATTTCCGCGTAAGACATTTTTTTCGGAACCCCCTTCTCCCTCATGTTTAGCCTCATTACTGTTTATATTTTAAAATGTGCGCCCCAATAGTTTGGCAATTTTAAGACTTTTCGCCTCATTTATATCAATTTTATGATAGTTCCGGCCATTTAGGTGTCGATATTTTCCAGGCAAGCAATAGCGAGCCTGTAATATTAGGTCGGTACATTTTTCTACTGAAGCAAATACAAATTTATCTCGAAGGGGGTCTTGAGGGTATTTTCTTAAGTATAATTGAGGTTTAGGCAGCAAACTAAAAGCCTCCCCTTAAGCCAAGTTCTGAAGCATCTGGGCTATTATAATGCATTGCACTGTCATGTATACGTTCGGTATTGATTCAAATGGGCGCGTCGCCAAGTATGCCCTTGACTGTATATATGACAGTCACATATGTTTATGAATACTTCATAAACGTTTACAAATGCCATTAGTAAACGTTTGAAGCAAGGTAAATAGTCATGCACCAGTTCAGCCATCTGTGGTGATTGATAGGATATACGGTGTGTCTTCAAGTGCCTCATGGTCATAAATACATTACTGATTTCGTTGATGTTTTAATGGAACGAACACACACACACACACACACACACACACACACACACAGACACACGCACACATATACACACACACATATACACACACACACACACAAACACATATTGTAAACAAAGATAAACAGCAAAGATTGTGGACTTGAAATTAATAAAATAATATTTATTGTATCCGGACAACTACCCCTGTAAGACAATTGCTTTTATTATAGGCCTATAGAAACCAAAATATTATGCATTATTATGTTAGGTAATGCTCGCTTATATTACACTAGCTTAGTATATATTAGAACAGGATACATTAAAATAAGATACGATACAAGTCGCTTTTCAAACATGGAAAAGCTAAGTGAGGTCAAGGTTGATTAGGATAGAATAGATTAGGAAATAATATAATGGATTGGCTATGTTAGGGTAAGTTAGGATTGCTTAGGCTAGTTTGGATACTTCAGGTTAGTTATTTTCAATGCGATAAGTTTGGTAAAATGAGCTTGATTAGTTAAGCTTAACTTAGAGAGTATTAATTGTCATTTATATGTATTCAATTTACATACGTGTATTAATTAGCTCTAATTTTCCCTAATCTTGTTTTTTTGTATATGTGTGTGTGTGTGTGTGTGTGTGTGGGGAGGGGAGGATTATTCTACGGTGGCAGTTGTCCGTGGGGCAGGTGTCCTATGGGGCCAATGGCCCAGGGGGAAGTCACCTGAGAACTGATACTTAGATATTAGTAGGTCATTCCAGTTACATATTATGTAAATAATACCGGGCGTACGTGTGTCGTCAGGTTTATCTACAAAATTAGCCCACGGCCAGCTGTTATTTGTCCACTGCTGGTAATATACAGTATATGATGATGACAACAATTTATAAGAGTTAGGGGGGCAAAGCTCCCCTCAACCCATTATTGTATTTCACGGCCAGCTTACCCCCCCCCCCCCCCCAGGGGACAAGGGGGCCTTCACTTACTGTGGAGGAAAACAAAAATATGCCCCACGCATCCTACTGCATGTGTGTCGTGTTGTACAAGGCGATTCATAGGGGGGATGGCGTTAGACCTGCAGACCAACAGCCATTACTATACAATGAAGTCTTGTTATTGGCCCTGGTTGTGTTATATACGGCAGCGCTGTGACAGGGCCTTATTGGTCTAGTTCAAGTTGTCTAATGGCGGTACACTGGCGGTGGATGTCACTCCCTCTGGATCCGGACCTGGCACCTTGGGCCCAACCGGGACGAAATGGATCCAAAGGGTACAGTGCGTAGTGTTTCTCCAGACTGGCACTCTCTGCCCAACAGTATAGGGGCCCGAACCTAGTGGTAGCGCTCCAGGAGGATGCCTTGTCATTGGGTGTACAATACCAGACCAGTCTTAGTTCCGTGTACTCGCACGGGGTGTGTCCCTGCAGCTGGTTCTGGTGGGGCGTACCGAGGCCACTGGATCCTACCCCCTTGTATTCTTTTGGGGGAAGTGATGCCCATTTGCCAGCCTAATCACCAATTATGACTAAACCAAAAGAGAAACAACATATAATTAATACGATGATCCAAAACCACACAGGATACGAACAAGTGCCCCCCACAGTTTCAGACTTGCTAGAGTGAATGTTGGTAGTTTGAATCTGTGTGCAAATGAAGTGGCTGAGATGTGTGAGAGGAGGTGAGTGTATGTCTGCTGTGCCCAGGAAACACTCTGGAAAGGGTATTGAGCACATTGGATTGTTAGAAGAAAGAAAAGATATAGGATCTACTGGAAGATTAGACTGATAAATCGAAAGGAGGAGTGGGTGTTCTGGTGGCTGAAGAGAGGGTGGAAAGTGTGCTTCAGATTATGAAAGTTAGTGCAAGGCTGATTGTTTTGAAGTTGAAAGTTGGTGAAAGAATTCTGAATGTGATATCTGCATATGCCCGACAGGCAGAAAGAGATAAAAGAGGACTTCTGCAATGACACCGTCAGTGTCATTTCAGGCCTCACGTAGAATGAAATAACAATCCTGGGAGGGGACATGAATGGTCACATGGGAACATCTGCAGATGGATACGAGGAAGTACATGGAGGAAATGGTTACGGAAGGAGGAATCTGGAAGGCAAATATATACTGGAGTCCTGCGTTGCACTCAACATGGCTGTGTGTAACACAAAGTTCAAGAAAAGACAGATCCATCTGGTCACATACAACTCTGTAGTCTCCAGTAGCCGATAGATTACTTCTTGGTTAACAGGAAGGATTTGAAATTGGTTCTGGATGTAAAGGTCATCCCGAGCGAAGAATGTGTCCCCTAGCATAAGCTACTTGTGTGCGACATGAGCATATACAGAGATTCTGATTGCAAGAAGATATACAGTACATGCCCAAAAGGAGAGTGTGGTTGCTGAAGAACAAAGGAGTTAGGCATAGGTTTCATAGTGAACTGGAGGAAATGAATAGAAATAAGGAAGCTAGGTCTAGCGTTGTAAATAGTCAATGGGACTTTCTCGCTGCCACTGACAAAGTCTGTGGGAAAACAAAGGATCACCCCAGGAATAAGACCTCCTGGTGGTGGAACGATTAGGTAAAACATGCTGTGACAGAGAAAAGGAGATGCTTCAAAGCATGGAAGAAGGGAGGCAGTAAGGAGGAATACCAGGCAGCTAAGCGATCTGCCAGAAGAGTTATTTACAATGCTAAAAAAGGCATTAAGGACCTGGTCCTCGAATAAGTGTGCAACACAGACAATCCCAATGGCATCTTCAACCTAGCTAGGCGAGTTAAAAATTACAGTAGGGATATTATAGGTGAACAGTGTGTTAGAAACAATAATGGGAAGATTGTGCATGCAGAAGATGAAATCAGAGAAGCATGGAAGTCACACTGTGAACGATTGCTAAATGTAGAGTTTGAATGGGATAAGGAAGAGCTTAGTATCGAAAAAACAATATATGGACCCCATCCTTTGATATCACCAGCTGTAGTGAGCGACGCAATCACTAAAATGAAGGACGGTAAAGCTCCAGGGTGCTCTGACTTTGTTGCTGAGATGATAAACATGATTATTTAAGATGAGAAAATCGCCGAGGATTGGCACAAAAGAGTAATAGTAAATGTATACAAAGGAAAAGGGGATGCGCTAGATAAAGGTAATTATAGGAGCCTGATAATGCTTGACCAAATCATGAAGGTCTGTGAGAGAGTCTTTGAGGGTTTGATCAGGCAAAGCATCGTCATTGATGATATACAGTTCGGTGTTATGCCAGTACATGGTACAACCGATGCTATCTTCATAGTCAGGCAGATATAGGAAAGATACTTACTAAAAGGCAGGGATCTCTACTTTGTGTTTGTAGACCTGGAGAAGGCCTTTGACAGGGTGCCTAGAGATGTTGTGCAGTGGGCTATGAGGAAACTTGGTGTGGAAGAGTGGCTGGTGCGTGTGATAATGAAGATGTATGAGGATTCGCGAACTGCGGTGAGGGTGAAAGGTGTACTGAGTGAGGAGTTCACAGTCCGTGTTGGAGTTCATCAGGGTTCAGTGTTAAGCCCCCTCCTCTTTATTATGGTCCTGGAGGCACTGTCTAGGGATTTTAGATCCGAACTTCCGTGGGAACTGTTTTATGCAGACGATTTAGTCCTAATAGCTGACAATGTGCAAGATGCTAAGGCCAAATTCAGAAGATGGAGAGAGGGCATGGCGAGCAAGGGTTCAAGAGTCAATATTAACAACACCAAGGTTATGCATTGCAGCTTGAGAAGAAGCAATGTGAAAAAGAGCAGTGCATACCCATGTGTAGTGTGTGGAAAGGGTGTGGGCGCTAACACGACTCGGTGTAGCATCTGTCAATGTTGGGTGCACCATGGGAGTAAGCGCTGTAGTAGAATAAAAGGACCCCTGCCAAAGGATAAGTCAGAAATTGAGAAATTTGAGTGCGTAGTGTGGAAGGGCGAGCTTGTGTTAAATGATGATCCTGTGGCTGTAAATTTTGGAAATGAGTCATTGGAGCTGGTGGACAATATTTGTTACCTAGGAGATACCATTTCTGCCGGTGGTGGGGTCGAGGCTGCCACTGTCGCTAGAATTAGATTTGGCTGGGGGAAGTTCAGAGAACTGCTGCCAATTCTGATCTGAAAATTGCCTCTCCCCCTGGAAAGGTGTATGCCTCATGTGTTAGAAGTGCAATGACGTATGCCTCAGAAATGGGCCGTTAAAGTAAAGGATGTTAACAGAATGGAATGTAATGAGATGAGAATGGCGAGATGAAAGTGTGGGGCCAAACTGCAGGATAGAATAACAAATGAGCTGAGGAGACGCTTAGGTATAAAGATTATTAGCGAGGAGTTGCGTACAAGTAGACTGGGATAGTATGGGCATGTGGAGAGAATGGATGAACAATATTGGGTGAAAAGATGCAGGTCTGTGATTGCGGAGGGAGCTGCACCAAGGGTTGGACCGAGGAAGACCTGGGATCGGACTATACGTGCCGATCTCAAATTGAAAAACTTGACAAGTGAAGAAGCCCTTAACAGGGTTGCCTGGAACGCCGCCATTAGGACAAGACACTGAAACTGCACGCATGTGTGGAGCACTCAGTCTTAAAATTTGATGTATGTATGTATGTTGGGTAAATTGTTTTGTTACCGGTCGTGGGATACAGTAATAGATTGAGGGGGGGCAACCTATTACTGTATCTTACTATAACTATCATTACTATTACTATTACTTGCCCCGCTGCACGACGACGTATGTAAACAAGACAACGCGTATACCCACTAGGACCATCCCTATCTTATACTAGATATGTATGTTTCCCTGGCGCAACTGAATCACTGTCTGTGCTTTGCTATCGTTTTACAGATGTCCAGTAATTGGTTGCGTTAGTGTTTTACAATACAATGGTCGATCTATCTTTTTATTATGCTCATAAGAACTGCAGTATTATTACCAGTAAACTACTACATACAAAAATATCATATCAATTATTGTAACAAATAAACCTAAACTGTAAATAATTATCATTCGTATGTACATATGGAAGCAAAGAAGTCCTTTGCATGACAGTGTGGTAATCCCGACACTGACTTCCGGAAGCGAAGAATGGACGTTTGAGAAGAGACTCAGACCAAGAGTGAGAGGGTTGGAAATGAGTTACTTGAGAATTGCGTGCAGAGTTGCATGGAGGGATAGACAGATGAATGAGGAAGTAAGAAGGAGGTGTGGTGTAGAGGTAGATGGTTCGGCCATATGGAACGTATAGGAAGCGAGATAATGACTAAGAAGGTGTACGAGAGTGAGGTGGAAGGACAAAGAGGGAGAGGTAGACCGGAAGAGAGGTGGTAGGATGGAGTGAGGAAGTATATGGATGAAGGCGGTGCTGGTTGGGAAGAGAGGCATCGACTGACTGGGGACAGAGGTGCATGGGGGCAGTTCGTTCGTGGCCACCCCTTCGGGGATCACGGCGTCAGGCAATTGATAGATAGATAGATGTACAGTTGTTCAGATATGTGACTTCTATTTATAAACAAATAATCATCACCTGGAACATTGGAAAACCTGAATCTCCCGGCAAACTCTGTAAACAATCACAACTTCACCAAATATGTAAACTGTTCTTTTGACAGTCAGTAGAGCCAGACAGTGGAGGAATAGATGCATTATATCTACATGCTTACACTCTAGCGTGTTTTATCTGACAACTAGGATTTTATTTTAGACTTGTTCTGAGATACTATTTCCTCAAAGATGATAAATTGGGTAAGATCTAAATTCCATATTATATATTTGTATACGATAGATTTTCTATTCAAGGCGAGAAAAAGACTGCATTAGTCATGCAACCGCAAGTATACTGTGTTTGTTAAATGTTTCTTAACTCTCCCGAAAGGTAGTAACCATTACCATTATATTACTGATGCTGTATTATTGGTGGACAGTGTTACTCTCGTTTTATTGAAAACTAATACATTTTCAATTAATCGATTCACTGCGGCTGACATACTGGGTTGTCCTATTTATAAAAGACCAATACTACGAGTGACATGCCCATAGTTACCATTACAATTATTTTATTGATCCAGTATTATTGGTGGATGATAGTACTCTCGCTTCGTTGAAACACAAACACAATATTTTCAATTAACCCGTTCACTGCGGGGAACAACTCGATCGACGTGAAATTTCAGCTACAAATAGATAGCAAAGTAAGGAAAAATAGCAAGCTGTTTGCACCACTGTTGGACGTCGGTAACACCACCAAGTAACTCGATACCTGCTGTGGTTCTCAGGTTGGGATGGGCAGTATAGTTGGGATATACTCTCGCAGTCTTTAACACCTTACGAGCGGCCTATGCGGTTTATTTATGTGTACCGCACAGCGGGGTGTTTTTAGCCAAAATAGGGCTGTTTACGTGATCATTTTCATGCCTAAATAAGACCCAGAACGTAAAACAAGTACCTATCCCTGAAAGGGCATAAACAGAGCTTTCGAATGACACCATAACGATCCTTGTATGATGGATAGTTTCCTTGCAATAACCGTGCAACGCGAGTGCAAAAAGCAGGTAATTCGGTACTTTCAGTACATAATTGAGTATGTAGCGAGTGAGAGAGGGAGGAGGGAGCTGAGATTTGTGTCAGTAGGTTCGCCGCGGTGGTCTGGAGCAGTCATACGCTCGCTAGTCTCCTGCCACCACTTGTCTCTCTCTCTCAGCCACATTACGTGCTGAAATTGCCACTCGAGTTATGTCGAGCGCCGCCACATAGTCCAGCTTTATTTAACTCGACTTATGTTGCTCGCCGCTAAATAAGGGTTAAACATGGCCATACCGGCTCATCCTTTGTAACAAAAAAGGCCTATAATGCGGGTGACGTACTCATACGTTTTGGTAGCACTGGCCGAGTTGGTTGTACCAACCAAACCTACTTGTTTGGAGACATCCATGAGCTCCTAAAATTGCCATCCATAATTATATCAGTCTGCTCCATGCATTGGTTGAGAAAGGGTGTGTGCCGAAGCAAGAGCTGTTTTTTTTTTAATCTGAAATACAACAAATACAGTGCTACTTCTACATTTATTGGTAACCGATATATATGCCTGGTTCAAATGTGAGCTTCATTTTGTGTTACAGGCCATAACTCATACTGTCTTCTGAACACACAACTTGACAAAATAATGGATTATTACATCATATTATTTCTACCATAAAATATGAAAGAGGAAGTGAGATACAATGTCATAATATGCTTAACCCTTTACTAGCGGCGCGCAACATAAGTCGAGTTAAAGAAACTGGCAAAAAACGGGTGAAAAATGGGTGAAAATCAAGTGAAAATGGGTGGAATAGTAATGAACCATACGTCCGACATCTGTGGCCTCCCGGCCCACACTAACTCCAGTTCCCCCACCACACGGGAGGATGACAGTGTGACCAATAGTTCGCTAAAAGTGAACAATGTAGCAAAATCCGCTAAACTTCCATCTTTGAGGTAACACTGTCAGGGCTCCACGAGTGCTACATAGCTGTATGTGGTGTCATTGTGTAGCGATTTCCGCCTAGTTTTCGGCACAATACAGTTCCTTTCATGCTGATGGTTGATATAGTAGTGAGAATGGCCTGAAAAGGCCCAAAACGGCCACAGACCCCCCACTAGACAAGGGTTAATGAGTGGCCATGAGCGAAACAAGAACGAGGAAAATGTCATTCAATATTCTGAAGGGGCGAGGCTCAGAATGAATGACTAAAGATGTATGAGGAGAATTCGACCCAATCATTTCATTGGAACTCGTTTGAAATGGGTCAGGGTTATGGATATGGGGCTAGGGCGACAAATAATTATCAGAAATAGCAGGAAAATGTTCGCCAGAGCTCATGCTTAACTATGTTAGTACCCGCAAGGCAAGGGTTAATAGACTTCAGGTAAAGGTTACTCTAACGTTGGAAGTTCACCAGTTCATATGCAATGAGGAGGGGATATGTTATGTCAATTTGTTTTGGTAGACTTAACCTTTCAGTATTTTGAAGGCAGGTTTATTAATTTTATTCTGGATATTATTAGACAATTTCATAAAGCTTGAAATTTATCGAAGGGTAAATTGCGAAAATATATACAGTAGCTCTTTGATAACTACAAACTCTTCTTAAGCTGAAACAATTGTCTAATAGTAGCCAGTATAAATGTACCCCCAGTCCCAAGGAATACATAACATTCACTTTAGTGAAGAGAACGTCCTCAAAACTGAAAGAGATAATAGAGATGGAGGGAACCAGGTAGAATGCTTGGCAACTTGTTCGTCGATGTTGTTATTAAAAAGGTTATACTGAACAGGATCACGTTAATGAGCACTGATCGTAAATAGAGTGTTCAGTGAAAGAGATAATACAGTTGATGGTTAGTGTCTTATGGAAGCTATTATGAATTAATATAAATATATCAGATGGCTTGAATAAGAATGACTAAACAGTAACCAATAGCATTATGACTATATACATATACATTTGCTGTAGCTTGTAGTACTCTCTTAATCCGGTTATGTATGTTGTTAGTGGACACAAATTACTTGAGACCTGACGCCATATCTCAAACCGAACATGGCGTTTGAAAATAGATGAAGATCAAGAGAGTTTTATATTTATGTATGCAAACAAATATGCTACCCCTCCCTTTCGGTATCCTCTCATTCGGAGTACTGGCACTTCTGGAATGGATTTTAGTTTCAGACTCGATTCCCTCTATTACGAAAGAGAGAGAATACAATCCATAAGATCCGGATCTTATTCCCTCTCTTTTGTTTTTAGTACGAAAGAGAGCTTACACTCTAAAAAATCCGGATTGTATTCCTTCGTTTCCAGAAAAAATGCGGAATGGAGAAATTATAACCAGACTGCAGAGGTTTGTGGGTACCCATAATGTATACAGATTCTCTGTCTCCCATAATTTATTCTCTCTCTTTCGTATTGTAGTCCGAAAGACAGAACATTCTGGTTTTTCTAATTACCAGAATTTCACTCTTTCGCACTTGTCCGCAAGAGAGGGGTTGTAATGTACTGGAGGAATTCTGAATGCAATAAATAGAACATGGGCCAAACAAACAGTAAACAGGAGAGCCTTTTTCATAAAGACAAATGTACACTATATATAAATAATACCAGTATCCTTTCAGTATAATGTGGCGTTGATCAAGTAATAATCTGACTTATGCTATGTATCTTTGCATTTGTTTACTGGTGTATTTTGTGCACGTACAGTCACGGTCAATAATTCCCATACATTTTGAAGCCTCAAAATGCAAATACCCGGTAAAGAATTACTTAGTAGATTCAATTCAGCCCAGGACAGCTTCGAATATGTATGTAACAGCATTAATTCGTTCAGTACTGGTGACGTCTTATCAACTCTGCGTAAAAAGCAGAGTGGTATCGCCCCCCCCCCCCCCCTCCCCCGTATAGTGGTACCATGCTGGCCGAAATGTCTGTCTGTCTGTCTGTCCGAATACTCCTCCTAGACCGTTCGACGGATTTTCACCAAAATTCACACAAACATTCGATGCGTGAATGCGACGGTCAGTCAAAAAAAAAAAATAATAATTTGTGCAACAGTTATGATTTTAGGTCAAAATTATGTCAGAGGCTTTAACATGTGTTTCTCTGTGCGCTCGGTAGTGTTATATACTATTCAACATTCTTTATATATTATTATAAGCCCAGCACAGGTGAATATTTCATCATTATATACTACTGAAGGATGGTCACCATTTTGTTTTGGTTTTAGGCAATGTATACGTAATTTGAAAACACAATTGCGGCACTATCTTCCACTCAACAAGTAAACTTTGGAACTCTATCTTTCAAGCTATTTTGTCCTTCATCCTTTGACCTAAGCTCCTTAATGCTCCATGTGTCCAGACATTTTGACTTGAACATACCTTGATTTTTTTTTTGTCATTCTTTTAATGGGGGGAGGGGGCACGGGGTTGGGCACTCGTCACTGGCAGCTTTGCCTTTTGTTTTCTTCTGATACATACACACACTCACCCACACACACCGAAGTAGGCATATGTATTGGCATACCACAACGGAGATCATTAACCCATGTGCGTAAACAATCTGGTCCAGTTATCACCCTCCAAAATAACTCACTGAACCACCAAAGAAAACGGCCTCAAAACAATACAGTTCCCCCTCGTAAAAAGAACAGATCCCCCCATCACAACAAAAAAGCCCCCCAAAACCTTCCCAACACCTATGAGGTGGCGCCTAGCAGAAGGACCGGATGTGACGTCACAAGCCCAGCACGGCCCAGGATTGGCCGACCCGACCGACGCCTCCACCAATCAGGATGTTGTGACGTCACCCACCAGCCGCCCCTCTGATTGGTCCCTGGAAGGCATCTGGCAGTGAATTAGGAGGGCCCTTCCACTACTTCCCTTGCTCTCATTGCCGAGACCAGAACTATCGGCCCCACCGATACCACCTACAAACGTGTCCTTTTTCCCTGTGCCTCCTCTAGGATAGAGAGCACCTAGAAAGTAGATAGGTACCCAGACCAGGTAAGGGAAGGTATCTCAATTTCCCTCCCTAGATCTAGGTGCTCCATGGCCCCATGTGTGCTCCCTGGCCCTACTGAGTGTTATCTGATCTCCTGCAGTGTTACCTGACCTGCCTTACCAGTAACGGCTAATCCCGGACAGGTAAGAATCTAGGTGCTTCCTGGCCCTAGATTACCTAACAGTAAATTCTGTTTAGGTAGTGACCTAGAGTGCTCCCTGCCCTCTTGGTAGCTTGCTACATAAGCTGTTATTGCGATATATAGAGACGATTTGCAATAGTTGAGACCTGGCTTTCAGTCCCCCTTTACCGTAATCAACTAATATCAGTTTGCCAATTAACCCTCACTCAATCCTGTGGACACAGAGATTGCTGATTGTCATTCAGAAATAGAGTTCTCTCAATCTTATAATTATCCCTCCAAAATTCGTTTTCTGCCAACAGCTAACTCAAAGACAACTGCAGAGGTTGAAGTATCTTAACTAAAGGTTTATAAACACCCCTGACAGTCACAAAGGCTGTTAACCCTCTCCGACATATGACGCGATTTTAAGCCGATTGGGGATACTTTAAAGCCTTTGTTACCATTAGGGGTATTTAGAAACCTGGATGTGTGTGAGTTTGTGCTTTTTATCTGTGTTTAGCTGTTGTTTTATGTTGTTTTTGTGTTTTCCTTGTTCTTGCTCTGTCTTGAGTCGGCTACCCCCAAAATGGGGATTGGGCCTGAGCATATAGATAGATAGATAGATAGAATTATAAGAGTGAGAAAACTCTATTTCTTAGTAAATCTGGCAACCTCTGAGTCATATCTGCGTGAAAGGGTTAAGTATCCCAGAATATGCTCAAATCGCATCCTGTGCGTGAAAGGGTTAAACCCTCACACGCTATCCATAACATAATTATTCATCTCTAGGTATATTGTTAATGCACTGATTCATTTCGCAATATCTGTAAGCCTCTCACGTTGGTGGAATATCTGTAAACCTCTCACGTTGGTGGAATCAAAGGGAAACAAAATTAAGCCCTGTAACTTAATACTGTTACGACCGGCACTACAAAATAAACAAGGGCACTTAATAATGGACTAGAAGATAGGCTATATCTGCAACAACGGTACGCTAATTCCAAACCCTCGAACTATTGCGCCGGTGAACAAAACACTTAAACCCTCCAGAGTTAATCTACTGGAAAACGGGGTATCAATTAACTGGGTTTAGTGCACTTCTACAAAAGGCTTTCCGGTGACGGCAAAGCCTACTCACAACAGGAGTACTTTACGTTAATAAAATGCTCTCAAGTAATAACAATGCTTAAATAAACTATAACAAGATTTAATAAAGGAGTATATGCTTACGTTAACTTTAGTGTGAGTCTGAACTCAACACTAAACTCTTCAATGTTCTATGAAAACACTGGAAGTCTAGTCCTACAGCAATCAGATATGGAATCTTCTGAAAATGTCTGATGCTCTAAGATGCTCGTCGAATATAGAACAGAAATAATGCAGGGGCAGGACACCAAAGCGTGTATCTTAAATACACCAATAAGTAGGATACATATATATATACAACAAGGGAGTGCAACAACTCTGTGACAGCAATAATAATAGCCACTCAAAACAGTACTTCCTTAGCCAACGTAACAGCCAAACTGGGTTGTGCACTATGCATCAACCTAGGCTAAAATAAGGCGTGAATAATTCCTAAAGCATACGCAATTAAAGTTAATAAACACAATGCTGTCTTTCTCACTAATAAAGTCTAGCAGTGGCATAAAAGGTATAAGGAACCTAGGCAGAGCGCAAGCATGCTCGTAGCCTACTGTCTCCCCTTGAACAGATTTCCCTTATGTTACGTTAAGTGACTAGGAGGCTCTCTTGGTAAGTCCAGATCTCAAGTATCTGGTCTTGCCCTGGCGCTCCACAAAGTTCAACAAAATGAGGTAGCAAGCATACGAGCAAGAGTAGGCAAAAGCCCTTCACTTGTATGCTGCTACACTCGCAAAGGAAAAATATGCACAAGGGTTACCGGCTACCTAGCTCCGTCGAAGTCGTACAGGCTCTGACTTGCCACATACATAACTCAGACAACGACCAAGGATACCCTCCACTGTCTAGCATTAAATAGTAGGAAAGAACAACTCAATAATTAGAAGCACCCCAATACTATGATACCATGTGACTATGACTCTAATAATCCCTAAAGCTAGTGCAAAACATATATATTTATGTGAGAACTGGTGCTGGTAATACGACTGGCCGACTATGGAAGTCGTATGCAGAACCAGAAGGGATAAGTAAATGAATAAAGATGAGAAGTATTGAAAAGAAGAAGTTCAGAGAGAGAAACAGTAGTAAAGAGGGTTAGATTGGGGACAGATTGCAAGGGACGTCTAGGACCAAGCACAACATACCAAGCTCTGAAGAGACACGCGAGAAGGATGCCCGCACCCCCCTACTAGGACAGCGGCCCCCCAATCACAGACGACTACGTCATGAAGAGCAGGCGTCATATGACGCGTCAGATTAGCCGACCAATCACGAGCGTGGGAACCTCCGCCCGAGCGAGGGAGGCACACGTACATACACCCGCACATATTACCACCTCGCTGCTCCTTCTTGCTCTCTCTCTCCTTACAATTCACACTACATATCTTATACTCTATCAATGATATAAAATACTTCCAAGTGTCACAGACAAGAATAAAGACCACCACTGATCTGTCTGTGACAACATGAACTCTATGAAAGAAAGAACATCGTTCTACGATTATTATAGCCCATTTCACTGCCCTGGCGAGCGCTAGCGAGTTACGAGTACATTCTGGCAAGCTGGCCAGCGTAACAATACATCTATTCCGATTTTCGTAATGCGATATGTTGTCCTGTGTGCTTCTACATAAGTAAATTTGGAGCCTTAGTATGTCTAAATTAACTCGCAAACAAAGTATATATAACATACCAACTTCTATTAGAGAGATCTGAGTAAAATTTACCGTATGTTGCGAGGTCCCGATGTACCGAGGGGGAGATATAGGAGAATACAATAGTAAGGTGTACAAGTTTATAATTTAAGTTAATATTGGTTGACATGCACGTTTATATTTACAGACACAAGGCAATGCATAGATATTCATCACCATTTATATATGGTAAAATTGGAGGCATCAGATATCAATAAGACATACAAAATATAGCACATACATTGAGAAACGTAATAATTATGAATTCACTCCCAGATGGACTCAATTATGTGGGGGAATAGCTAACTGGAGTTTAGGGTAAGGTGTATGTTAGGCAGAGCTCTTCATCTATAGGTATGCAGCGGTTTGGTAGCTTAGGAGTCAGATAAACTTT